>JACXGI010008522.1:0-33396 GCA_016801175.1 Esox masquinongy | reverse complement strand
GGTGTGTTCCTTGTTCTTCATGATGCTCTCTGCGCTTTAAACGGACCTCTGAGACTATCACAGAGCAGGTGCATTTATACGGAGACTTGATTACACACAGGTGGATTTTATTTATCATCATTAGTCATTTAGGTCAACATTGGATCATTCAGAGATCCTCACTGAACTTCTGGAGAGAGTTTGCTGCACTGAAAGTAAAAGGGCTGAATAATTTTGCACGCCCAATTTTTCAGTTTTTTATTTGTTAAAAAAGTTTGAAATATCCAATAAATTTCGTTCCACTTCATAATTGTGTCCCACTTGTTGTTGATTCTTCACAAAAAATTACAGTTTTATATCTATATGTTTGAAGCCTGAAATGTGGCAAAAGGTCGAAAAGTTCAAGGGGGCCGAATACTTTCGCAAGGCACTATAATTTACCACAGAGAGTTTGTACCTATTCAAAGCAGAAAGGTGTAAAGTGCATTTCCCCAATATATAGCAATGGTGAGCTACATGTTGTCAAAATTTCTATGGGATAAATGAATGACAGTTTCATTTCCCACACCATCCAGGGGGTCCTCTTGAAGGAACATAAAAAAAACAGAAATGTACATTGTTTCAGTTTGTTTTTGCAGAATTCTCTGGCTTCCCTTGGCATCCAGATATGCACACCACTGCAACATTGTCTACTCAGTCACTTGCAAGCCTTCCCAACGAGACACTCAATCGGTATCCATCTTCTGAGGGATTTTGTGTCAACTGCTCTTCTCATTTTTGGGGCGTAGCCCATTTACTAGAAGTGAACAACAATATTCACACACACACACACACACACACACACACACACACACACACACACTCAATACGAAACTGGTATAAAACACTTCCTCACTCTCTATTTGTCTCTCTCTCTATTTTCGTTCTTTGTCTTTTTCTCTGTCTTTTTTCTCTGTCTCGTTCTCTGAATCGCTGTCTAAAAATAGTCTCTCTTGTTTTTTGTCAGCTGAAACTTCTTTAAACAGGAAGCTATGTGCAAAACGCAGACAAACACACTCACTCTCTCTGAATCATTTAAGACCATCATGGTCATTTAAAAATACAATGCTTTTGATGTTGCACACAAGGTCCAACCGAGATTTGGTGTTTCCGCATTCAACTCATCCTCGGAATTAGATAGGCGCGGGGAGTTGTCTTGATGAGCAATTTGGGTAAACTCTGTTTCTCACGGATAGAATTACAGACCCCCCACCACCCACATTGCTGGTAATAATCTGCTGACCCGAACGGGGACCAATAAGGGCATCAGGGTTTTGTCAGTTCCTAGTTTAGATGTGATTTAAGTTGAAGTACCTGGAATGTCAGGGATTGTCAGGAAACACCTAAGGAATAGTGCACTATTCCCATCAGGTTGGCATGCACCTTGCCAGGGTGTCGTGAATGGAGGTCAAATGAGCGCTCAAGCCACAGGGCATGATGGTTCAATCCCGGTGCACACCACTCGTTATAAGTTGGAAGCCTTTCCCAAACCAGAGCCACTAAAAAACAGAATAAATGCCTAAAACTTAACAGCCGAGTTGCCTCAGTTTTAACGATCATATAAGCCCTTGTATTTTAATCATTAACGTTTCTCCCTCTTTGGATGGATGTCAAATTTTCAAAGGGAAATGGATATCTTTTTACAAAAGTAGTGCACTATATAGGTGATATGGTGCATTTAGGAAGCTGACGGTGTATCCGGAAGGAAGGATTAGAAGGAGAGACGCCGCTGAAAAGACACATCTGCCAATGACATTTTAAGGGTACACCGTGCGTGTGTGTGTGACTCACTCTCCCCCACACCTGTCCTCTCCGTACTTAAGTGCCTCCGTTGAGTGTGTGCGTGTGTGCTTGCAAGATGTTAGCCCTAAAATGTGTCAAGGACAAGGAGTATGAGAGAGAGAGGGAGAGAGAGAGGGAGAGAGAGAGGGAGAGAGAGGGAGAGAGAGGGAGAGAGAGAGGGAGAGAGAGAGGGAGAGAGAGAGAGAGAGAGAATGAAAGAAGAAAGGAACAGACCAGGAGGGCTGGAGTGCAATTAGTGACGATTGTTCCCTGAGGACCAGGCTGTTTCCGGATAAATCCGACACACAGAGAGTGAGAGACATAAGGAGACAAAGTGAGAGCTTCCGGAAGACTTCATAGAGCAAGGTCATAAAGAGTTTCATTCAGTAGCTCGTCACGACACCGATCTACAGAATCAGGCAAACTCTATTCAGCCTCAGCGTTTGTGTAAATAAAGGCCATTCATGCTCCACTGACAGCGGCATTTTGTGGAGAGATGTCCATATAGGCCGGACAAAGCTACGTAGCATTTATGAAATGCGTACTTCAGTTTAATTAAATAGAAAATGAGATCTGGTAACTAGAACGACCGTGGCGTATCGGGAAACATCGGCAAGTTGAGCAGTCTTCGATACTGTAGCTCTTGCCAAGCTATCCCTAACAATCACTCTTTCACCGTCATTGATGTCTGCTTTCTTACGTGGCCGCCTGAATAATTGCCTAGCATTTGTTTTACGTTTCCAAGCATGACTGGACGTTCCACCTGTGTGGAAGCACCTGCTTTCAGTATAATGTATATTCGTTGTCAGCTCAAGTGTTTCCAATACATTGCTGGTAGTTAAGGGCCTTACAGCATGTTCTGTATTGCATTGAATAGGAATGTCTATTCTAGTTGTTGTCGTTCTATGGCCTGCCTTGAACAGGTGTGTCATTTAAGCAAGTCCTCTTATGTCGTCCCTTCCAAGAGTTGGATCTGCATTTACACACACACACACGTCAAGTACCTGACAGGAAGGTTAGAGGTGCCTTAATTTCCCTCCCTGTCTTTGGAGTGATGGTAATAATAGTTGGAACGGCGGGTGTGCTATATGGCCAATATACTGTAGTACGGTGACTACGTGCTATATTTGCCATATGCCACAAAACCAGAGATGCTTTATTGCTACCAAGCTGTCTAGACCGTGTAATGTCCTACCAGTAGTATAAGTTGTCATCTACAACAGCTTTCAGCCAATCAGCACTCAGAGTTCAAACCCCCCGATTTATAATAGTGAGTATGAACTTACCGGAAATAGAAATAGAACACTGACAGGAAGACAGAAATCTGTGAGGTTGTTGTTGCCGGGTTACAGACAGACATAAAAAAAGAATAGCTAGTTGATCAGTTTATGGACAGGAAGTGGCTTTTTGTGTTTGGGTCTGAAATAATTCTAGGTTATTTTTGTGGTAAGACGCAGTTGACTTATAGGTATGTGTTGTATGTGTCTATTTTGGGCTGAGGTTTCGTATAAGTGAAGCCTGTGTGCGGAATTAGGAACCTCCAGCCATAAAGCCAGCTTGTAGTGAAAAAGAGAAAGAGAACTATCTGCCAAAGTGGAACAGACAGTGTAACAGAGGACTTCCACCTCTCTTCACACCCCTCCCACCCTAACCCTCCACCCTCTGCTCCAACTGATGTGAGACAAGCTCTTTCAAGTGTTACTATCGCTGTCATCTTGTGAACGGCAGAAAAAAAGGAAAATCTTCTGCAGTGGAGTGAATGGAGATTGGGGTGTGAACACCTAGCAACTAGATGTGTGGGTGGGTGGATGGCTTGTGGATGGACAGTTAGATATACTATAGACAGACAGACTGGAGTGGGAAAAAAAATCATGGTAGGTTTAATTTCAGTGGACTGGCCCTTTTAATCGCAGCAGAGCCCAGAGAAGTGATGAGCAACTCTTGACAAAGAAGGTTGGCAAAGGAATGACACTTTACAATCTTCTCATTGCCAAGTGTGAGAAAGCCCATGACAGACAAAAAGAGAAACAAGGGGGGATGGAGGAATGGATGGAGAGAGCGTAAGGTAGAGAGGGAGAAGACAATCATTATCTTTGGTCATTAGAGTTTGACGTATAGAGAACGTCCAGGAGTAAGAGCAAGTGTTTTCTAATAATGTTCAGCCGGGGTTCACACTGTTCTCTGCCTTTCTTTCTTCCTCTTTTTTGCTCATTCTTCCTCTTTCTCGCTCTCTTTCATCCTGGCTATCACTCAGCCCCCCTTCTTTCTCTCTCTCTCCCTCCTATATTTTCTAATCAGGCATAGAACCTAGCTAGCACTCAGACTCTGAACTTTGTATTCCAAATGGCAGTCTATTCCCCTTGTAGTGCACTACATTTCACCAAACGGCCACGACATAGGGTCTAGGTTGCTATTGGGAGTGACAGGAAGTCATATTTCAGTGTGTAATATTGGCAGGCGTTCAGAACCTGGGGCACCTCATCGGGGTAATGTAGGCCTGCCGTCTGAGGAGGAAAAACACACACACCTCCCCTCTTTTCCTTCTCTCAGCCACTCTTTGAACATTTGGGTAGAAGGAGGAGAAAAGTGGGAGGGTAGAAGGAGGAGAAGAGGGGGAGGGAGAGAAGTTGAGAACAGGTAGATTATTGCTGAAAAAGGGGAGGATGCAGCAAAGGTTGGATGAATAGAGGAGAGGAGAACAGGAAGCTGAACAGGGAGGAGGAAGGAGCACCAGTGTGTTCTTAACAGCAGGGCGATTAGACAAAGCAAAACCACAGGGGCGAGAGAAGAGGTGGGGTAGAGAGAGGAGGCAATTTGTAAATGGAGAAGTGTTAGCTGACACCACAATGGCAGAGAGAAGGCTCTCATGGTCATGAGGACATTTTACCACGGCCGGCACTATCAAGATTCTCTCGGACGCTCTCTGTTTATCCATCACCGTGGACAACAATTAGTGTAAAACAGAGAGCCACAGAGGGTGTAGTGCAAGACTATTCAACACTTCTGTTTATTTTGTTTTTTAACTTCTAGTTAATTGCACTCATCTGGTGTCTCAGGTTTGAAACAGCCCCTGATTAGCAGGAGAGCATAAAATGTTTCAGCTCCTTCAGGACTGGAGTTTATTAGCCCCCTGTCTACTGTCTGCTGATTCTAGTAGAAAACCAAAAACTATAATGGATCCGTGTAATTGTTTTATTTAAACCCAGAGGTCACATAGCATTTTCAAAACATAGAACCTCCAAAAATCTTAATTTTAAAGATTTTACTTGTGTTTCATTTACATTTCACAGAGTTATTAACAAAATGGGATTATGAGCCATGGAATGTAATTAGAAGTCTTTTTTGGTTTTGGAGTTATTTTCCTTACACATCTAGTGACTAAATGACTGCATACATTTCAAATATCATGCTAGCTAGACTTTGGTGTTAGTCTATGAAAAGTTACAGGAGAGTGGGATGTAAGTAGCACAATGTTAACTAATGACCTGGACAGGTAACCTAGCAACAAAAATGCAACTCCCAGCTTCTCCTGCCGCACACACTCCCTCACTGCACAGAAAGGCAGAGAAGAGAGCATGTAGCGAAGGTTTGAACAATCAGTCTTTTCGGATAACTATTTTTACAATAAAAAGTTGGAACTTGCAATTTGAAATTGAATCTCATGGTCAGTGGGATCTCCGCAATTTCAACGTAGTCAGCTGACTTCCAAGTTGCCTGGATGATCCTTCCTGATGATTAGACTTTGTTCAGAATGCAAGACAACGTTTTCCTTTTTTCTGTGAAGAACGCAGAATTCTACGTTAACGCGACCACTAAGACCTAGCGTTTTGGAAACTGGCGCTTATTTGATGTGATGAAACTTGTCTATTGAAAGACTTTCAGCTGTTTGAGACTCAGTGTTTAACTGTATATTTTTTGGGGGACAATAACTAGTATTGTGTTAACCTTATTGTTGGAGTATTGTCTGTGTGGCTTCCCTGTTCCACTTTGTCCAGGGTTAAGAATGTACAGTGTTGTGGATTCATAATATGACATTAAATTGCATTTCACCCTCTGAACTTATTCCACAGGTGTCTTGTCCAAAATTTGTTTAATCTGCTGCTGTTGTTTTAAAAAGAAAAGTATTGGCCTGAGGACCCTGGTTGGAGAACCACTGCTGTAAAGAAGGAGATTCACTTATTGGTTGCCCTGTCTTTGTTGAGCTCTGAACTGTTATGTCTGGAGTAGAGGGGTCCCTCACTGCCTTAAGCGCAGGAGCACGTGGATTCTGTGGGACTCCTAAGTGATTTCTATTTCTTTTGAAGTTTGAGAGAACGACAAAGAGAGAGAACAGAGATGGAATGATAACTGTCTCGCTTCTGTTACCACAGAGCGTGCTTGTGCTTATGTGTTAAACACACACAGACAGACAGAAAACACTGTCTGTGGCACTAAACCACTCGTATGTTCCCCTTTGCAAACTTTGAGTCTATTTCTGAAGATATGATGTATTTCGGTACAAAGGTGTTTATCTTTGTAGTCATATATTTTACTACAATGACTAATCAGTGTAAATAATGAAGTTCATGCTATTCTATCTTAGTGTTAACAATTTGTCAAGACCACACAGGAATTGTTAAGCATGGGGGTGTTCAAATTTATTTCTATAACCTGTTTATATCTGTATCTATACACTGATCAGCCAAAACATTATGACCACTCACAGGTGAAGAAAATAACATTGATCATCTCCTAACAAGGGCACATGTCGATTAGCTGGTAAGCAAAAAAAACAGTTCCTGTAGTCAACGTGTTGGATGCAGGAGAAATGGGCAGGATTAAAGATCTGAGCGACTTTGACAAGGGTCAAATTGTTATGGCCAGACGACTGGGTCAGAGCATCTCTGAAACAACAAGGCTTGTGAGGTGCTCCTGGTCAGCAGTAGTGAATACCTGCAAATAGTGGTCCAAGGAGGGACAAACCACAAACCAGCGACAGGGTGTTAGGCGCCCAAGGCTCATCGATGCGCGAGGGCAACGAAGGCTATCCTGTGTGGTCCACACCGACAGAAGGTCATATGCCTAAACATCGTTGCAGACCAGGTACACCCCTTCATGTCAATGATAGAGTGGCCTCTTAAATAATGTGTCCTGCCACACTGCACAGATTGTTCGGGAATGGTTTGAGGAACATGATGAACAGTTCAAGGTGTTGCCCTGGCCTCCGATTTCCCCAGATCTCAATCTGATTGAGTATCTGTGGGATGTGCTGGACCAACAAGTCCAGTCCACGTCGGCTCCACCTCACAACTTACAGGACTTGAAGGATCTGCTGCTAAAGTCTTGGTCCCAGATACCACAGGTCACCTTCAGGTGTCTTGTAGAGTCCATGCCTTAGCGGGTCGCCGCTTTATATATACATATCTGCAGTATGTATCTATCTCAATTCAATTTGCTTCATTGGTATGCAGAGTATAAGGACTTTACTAGAATAGAAATCATTGTACTACGTATTCTTATAACGTAGATGTCGTGTGCCATGTCACAAGAATTTCATTATGCATGATGATGCTGTTATTCGGTGCATTTGATAAATAAAAGATTGAACTTGAATATGATTTGTTACTTTGCCAAAGCAAGTGGAAAATAAGCAGATCGTCTTTATAAAGGTTTCAGATGTTTCCTGAGAACGGGCAGGCACTTTTCTTTCCCAGTTTCAAGTGGAAGCTGGTTCCACCAGACAGATCTTTGTCCGAACTGGACCGGGATCTGTACAATGTGCTCCCTCTTTCTTTCCCTTTTTTACCTTCCTATTTCTTGGTTGGAGTTGGTCTTTTCAGTTAAGGACACGTTTGGTAAAAGTCTTCCTTGCTATTCCTGGAGGGTTGTGGTATGTGGCCAAATTGCAGCGGGTTAGGATTGTATCTAGGCACTCGGCCTATATGTAGTGTCTAAGAACAGCTCTTAGCCCTTGGCCATATACCACCCGCCACCTGCCTTATATTGCTTATTGAAACCAAATATTTGTATACTTGCCAGTGTAACCTGGAACAATCCCAGTGTGATAAACCACTTGAATGTAATCATTCATGTTTTGGTCACAGATGAAACAAGTTACGTGTGGGTTGCTGAATTTAGGTTTTGGCATTTCACAATAGCTTGGAGTCCCTATGTTGATATTCCTTTATGAAATACGCTTTTGAGATGGTGTTGGGTTATCATTGAAAAAATAGGCCCCTTCACTTTCTCCTCATTTTGTTTTGTTATAGAGACGGGCAGTGTTATTTGAATATTCAAAAATGAAGTTTGTATTTGAATACTTGTGTGAGGATACATTTTTTGCAATTCAACATTGAAACAAATTCAACATTTAAATGAATAGGATCTGAATGTGCTTTTTCCAAATACAGTTAAAATTCCAATCTAGAATTTTTACATACAATGATATACCATGACATTTGCCACAACTTTTTTTATGACATGCGCCCCTTCACTCATGTTTGTTGTATATGTCTGTCAGTCAATGCAGCACTAGTGGAATGGTGGGTGGCCCAGTCAGCAAATATCATAAAGCTGTCTAGTGTAGCTAGCTAGCTTCTCTAGACTTCTCCATCCAAGAAAGGCAATGTTATGAGTTGATAAATAATGTCTAGTTGTATAACTGAATTTGGCTTGGCTACCAATGTTTTTCTCATTCTCCTCCATCTTGTCTCAAACAAACGGCCAATGAGCCGCGTAATATGAGAAAAACATCTACTCCTTTGTAGGCCTGGTAATGTTCTGGTTAAAATTTTCAATTTTAAAAAACATGTATTTTGAATATCCGAATACCATTCAAATAGTAAGGTACTATTCGCACAATTAAATCATGTCCAATGCACATTCCCATTATAGAATTAATTTATAATTGATGGTATTTACTTTTTTGCCATCACTTTTCCCACGGTAACCCATAATGACAAAGTGAAAGCTAGTTTTTAGAAATGGTTGCCAATTTATTGAGGAAAAAAAACGGTTTCTCATGTACATGTGTATTCAGTCAGTTTTCAGTACTTCATAGAAGCCTCTTTGGCAGTAATATACTTCTACCTGCTTTGCTCAACTGGATTTGTCCAGTTCTTGCCATTCTTCCATGCAGATCCTCTCATACTGTTGGATTGGATGGAGAGCATCGGTGAACTGTAATCTTGAGGTCTCTCCACAGATGTTCAATGGAGTTTAAGTCCTGGCTTTGACTGGGCATCTCAAGGACATTCTTAGTCTTGTCAGAAAGACACTCCAGTGTTGTTTTGGCTTTGTTCTTCAGGTTGTTTTCATGCTGAACACTGAATCTTCGACCAAGTCTACGGTCTTCTGCACTCTAGATTTGCTTTCTTCAAGGATCTGTCTGTATTGCTCTGTTGATCCTTTGCTCAATCCTGACCAGTCTCCCAGTCCCTGCCGCTGTGAAGCATCCCCATAGCATGATTCTCGCACCATCATGCTTCACAGTAGGGATGGTATTAGCCAGATAGATTTTGGTCTCATTCTTCAAGCTCAATGTCATTTGTCTTTTACTGGAGTGGCTTCCACCCAGCTCCTGGGAAATTTCAATACTTGGGCATTTTTAAAATATCTTCCCCAGATATTTGCCTCGACACAGTTCTATCTCAGAGGTCTATGTGGAGGTCTTTGACTTCATGGCTTTGTTTTTGTGTGACCTTAAATAGACAGGTGTGGAACCTTAAATAGACAGGTGTGGGCCTTTTTAAATCATGTCCAATCAATTGAATTTGCCAGAAGTGGACCAATCCAGTTCTCAAGACTTCTCAAGGATGATCAAATAACACAGAATGCATCTGAGCTCAGTTTGGAGTGCCTTGGCAAAGGATCTAAGTACTTATATAAATCAGATCTTTTAGTTCTTTATTTTTAATGAATTGGCACACATTTCTAAACTTGTTTTTTCATTAGGGAGTGTTGTGTGCATTTTTTTAATTAATTACGAATTCAGTCTATTGCACTACAAAATGTGTAGAAAGTGAAGGGTTCTGAATACTTTCCAAAGCCACTGTATACAGTATGAGACAAGGCAAGGAAAGATACGCTGCTATTTGCTGTGTTGTACATTTCCAGGGTGCACAAGTTCTGTGCCTAAAACAACGCGGCAACAATCTGCTTAACGCCACCACCTCGGTTTGCGTTGACTCTGAAACGACTCTGATTCTCTCGTGTGAGTGTACAGGCCTGCTGTTTTACAAGCTGCCAGCTTCCAGTTTAGACGCACACTTGTGTTTGTGTGTGCGCGTCTGTGTGTCTCTGCAGCCCTTATGCAACAGGCTGAGGGGGCGAGAAGAGCACGATGTAATCATTCTGACATGGAACTGGACTAGCTGAATACCAGATTTCTCTTCCTTACTTCATTACAATATCTATTGTCTACCCTGTTGCTTTGGCAATATGTTTTCTTACTGCAATCAGTTGAATTTGAAAAACCAATAGGAAAGCAAGAGAGCGAGAGAGAGCAAGGGAAGTATTACTTAGTCAGATCAGTCTGTACCACACACACATGCATAGATACACATGAGGACTGAAAATGTACTACTACTAAAAATATGTTTTCCCTAACCTTAAAACTAACTGTAACCATAACCATATCCCTAAAACCCTGACTTTAACCCTAAATCTAAACCTAACCCTTAAACTCCTAAAAGTCTATTATTATGTAGTGAGGACCGACCAATGTCCTCAGTTCCTAAGATTTTACTATACTTGTAAGGACCTTTGAGTGAGACTCAAAGGTTAACACTTGCTCGCACACACACCCACACACACACACACACACACACTTGCAGCCCAACTCTCCTCCCAGTAATACAGAATTGTTGTTTACATTAAGTTATAAATATACTTAGCCATTAGAATTTTCTAATAACACACACAACCGCATACCATTAACATTTGTATTGTCGCTCATCCAAACTGCAAAATATTTGTTTAGCAAACTAGGCTTCTAAAATTAGACCTTGTTCAAATAGAACTTCTAAAAATGGAGTCAAAGGCGAGACATTGTCCATGTCTGGGGATTTGTCCGTGTGTTCATCTCTATACTTACCCGAACCTGTAGCTCACTCATTCAGTTCTCAGATATTTGACTTGGAAATTAGCTTCATGATTCTCTTTGCATGTCCAACGTAGCAAGCAGCCAAACAATTGGCCGGCTGAGCCAGTTGTGACATTATGCAAATCCACAATTAAAGAAAAGGCCTGGGTTACTGAGGGGTTTATTTTATTTAATTTTTTATCCAGGGGTAATCAAGCAATAAATGTAATTTCTTTCAGCAGATTTATCATTTAGCAAACAGTGTTACTGGAACAAAGGCATAGATGTTCCGTATCAGGTTTTCATTTCAGACCCCGTCCAATCATTTTCACAAAGCAAATAATTGATGTTATTATGTAAAGGTACAGGATGGCTAGAGAGAATGACAGAGAGTGAGTTAAAAGCGGGAATGAGACAGTGAGAGGGAGGGGGAGAGAGAGGGGGAGAGAGGAGGGGAGAGAGAATAGCGCATACAGCACCAGGAGAGAGAGAGAGTTGGAGTGAGGATGAGAGCAGGAGTGCAGGATGAGTTCAACTCAATTTGCATGGGAGATGGGTGAGAGAACCACTCAAGCCCACTCATGCACCGTCAGACACACACACACACACACACACACACACTTCACCTTCAGGTATAGTAAGCGAGAGCGACTCTCAGACGCACAGAAGTTTTGTAACAACCACATTTCAACCCTTTGCAATCATTTCAACAGCAGCTTACTGCATCATAATTCTACTGTATTGCAACAGTATTTCAACGGTACTTCAAAAACATGTTTCAACATAACCCGCCCCAAAAAAGGGTCTGTATTTCATACCATGGTTTACCATTTCTTAAGGCCTTGAGATTTAGTCTTGAGATATGATTTGACCAAATTATTGGAAACAAATTTTTAAAAAAGTTACCAAAAAAAATCAAGTTACAGTATGTTTGCCCTGGCCAAAGTTGCAGCCATGCTCAAGTTCAACCTCATTAGGGGAAGATGCCTTTGGGCTGGCCTGTTGCCTGTTTCCATGGCTAAGGTGCGGCTCATTATGGTCTGGCTGGAGCCGACGGCGACGTCCTGTCTATCCATCAAACTGTGAAACATATCGATGCTGAGAAGACAGGAGCGATAGAAGCTGGGTGAGTGAGGAACCGGGGAGAGTCTGAAAGACATTAAGAGAAAGGGAAAGAGAGAGTTTATTTCATTTAGTAAATTATGATTTTATTTGATTTTTCTTATTTCCCACATGCTTTGGCAATGTAAACAACCGCTTCTCATGGAAGGAGGGAGGGAAATAATTGCTTGAAATCAGGTCTATACACCACACACACACACACACACACACACACACCCACACACACACACACACACACACAGGGAAAGAAAGGAGGGAGTAGAAAACAATTGTATTGATCAGGGACTTAATGATGGTCATCTAGATAGAAGAGGGGAGACAATGAGGCCCAGTTACTCAACTAAATCCTTCCCTTCCATCCTATTCTATCTCTCAATCCATCTCTTCACTCCTCCAACCCTCTCTTCTTCCATGTCTCCATCTTAAATTCTCTCATCATTGATTGTCTATTACCAGATTGAATTGCCTTTCCTTTTCCAGACTGTCTAGTCGTTAACCTTTTATATTCGTTGCATTTTTCCACATGTTTATTCAGGACGTTTTCCAAAATCGATTATTCCTCCCTGTCGTTGATATCAACAATTTCATTAATGTGAGGTATCCGCTCCGTTGGGCGTCAGTCTTCTAATCTGTCAAGTGTTTAGCTTGCAATTCATCCAGTATCTCAAATTCGTATCATATCCCAGTTTTTCTGAGGTTACTGCAAACTTGAATTTCATGTGTATTATAAGTGGGTTGAAATAGTATTAGTTCTCTTTAATTCATAGGGATGCTATTCATTTAAATGTTGTTTTCTAATTTCTAAATGTATTTGTGGCACAGAAGGCAGGTAGTGGTTACGATGCCCAAGGGCATTTTATTGAAGCCACAAAAAGAAGAGAAGGGAGAAAGGAACTAGGGCAGCATCCCCAGGCTTCTCAGGCAGCGTCTCCTAAGCCTTGTCTGTATGGGTGATGGGAAATATAGGCCTTTAGTTTCAGAAGTATGGAGCTTCCCCGTGGGCTGCTCCTGTCCCCCTCTTTACGGCTGCCTCCGGAATGTTCCGGAATGTTCTCGCACTCCCCCGGTGTGGGCTGTCCTTGTCCTGGAACATTCCCACTGTCTCCCTGTTCGTGCTCTCCAGGGTGCTGAACCATTGCTGAATGTGCGCTCTCTTCCTCCGGGAGCATGACTCAGAACGGTCGTGCCCCGGTAGGAAATAAGCTGATCTTAGTTGAGCTTTGTCTGGAGCTATGGAACCAAATAACCACAAAATGGAATCTTGGTTAACCCAAGTGCAGCTGGAAGACTGAACCGAAGTAGTTGTAATGATTGGGATGACCAAAGGAGAGTTTGTGCTGGCGATTGGCAGTTGAGTTGACAAGACAAGCTGTACATTGGCCCAATGAATACCTCTTTATGACCACTGAGGTGGCAGAGCTAGATAACGTTTAACTTTTGAAAATGGTCTTCAAACAGTTTTCAAGTGGCCTGTGGTGGTCCCGTGCTCTCTGTTGCATGGGCACCGCTGCAGTGTGGGTGTCAATCTGGATCACTGCTCTTTGAGCAAACACACTTTCTCCACTTTCCTGTCAAGTAAAGCATTGAAATGCGTCAGCATATCTTTCATGTTCCTTTCATACATTGAAGTATACATGTAAATACCCTGAATCTTTGTCTTTAGGATTCATGCCAAATGGCCCCCTCGCTCCCTTGCAAGTGTGCCATTTCTAGTACGCACACTTTTGTGTCAAGGCCACCCGTGAGGTTTGTCAATGTAAGAGCAGAAGTGGGAAGAGGAATCCCACTGTGTCCTCATCACTGCTGACCTGTTTTCAGTGCTTTCTAGAAGGAGCCTCGTTCAGAGGTGGAAGCCCCCGTTCCTCATTTCGACAGGTCACCGCGTCGTCTCCGAAAATGTGTTTTCCGAGACGGGTGCGCAAAATGGAGAGGTCGCCACGGAATTTGCGGTCTCCCGTGGCGACGGCACGACCGACAGCGCTCTTGGGGTCGAGGAGGCTGTCGTGACACGGGTGTCTGTGCGCGCGCACGGCACAAGTGTTTTTATCAAGCAGTGCCTCAGCACCAGTTTAGCTGCATCATAGTATCTGGATTAACAATCGCATCACGCAGCGATTGCAGGGAGGAAATATCCTGGATGACCCCAGCCCCCCCCAAACATCTCCCTCCCTCCATATTTTCCTTCTCAGTCATTTCTGTCTAACTCCACCTTCTACTCCTCAGACCATATCCGTGTCCCGCTTTCTTAAATCTGTGTAAAGCGAGCGCGCGAGTGTGCGCACGTGTGAATAGGTCACTTCTATCATCAGTGTCTCTTTGCCTCTCAGTGCCTGCATGAGTGTGTCAATGTGTGACTGTTGTCCTCATTATAGGTGCGTTGTGTATGAAACCACCTCAGGCCAATTATGTAATGCCGCTTTTTTTAGTGGGTGTGTGTCTTTGTGTGTGTTTGTTTTCTGCGTATCTGTCGTTCTAGTTCTTCCTGTGTTGCTATTAATAATTCTACAGTTATAGGCGAGGATGTGGTCAACACACTATCCTCCTACCCGAAGTGTGAGTGTGTGAGCGACTGTTTTCTCTGAAAATGCAGAAATCATTTATGCCACTTGTAGAATGCCATTGTCAGTTTCCACTAACATACGCAATCATTGTAAATGTGTTAAACCAACAATTAAAATGGCCCAGGATACGACCGTTTGCCTTTCCATTTTGAGAACTGCTTTTACTAGGTAAGATGGACAGAAGGACATGTGAGCGTGTGTGTGTGTGTGTGTGTGTGTGTGTGTGTGTGTGTGTGTGCGCGTGCACACTTCAGTCCAGCCGTGGGGTAAGTTCTTCCATCACCATGGCAACTTTGTATGCCATGAAATGGTCGCCGACCTCTACAATGCAAGTGTGTTTGTGTGTGTGTGTGAGTGTGTGCACGTGTCCGTGATTGTGTGTGAATGGTTGACATGATGGTTTATCTGACAGATACAAATGATTGCACCACTCTCCCTCCCTCTTTCTAGCGTTCGTTCTTCTCCAATTCTCAGCCTTATGAGGTTCTGTCAGCCCAGGGGATCTGCTGCCCTCTACTGGACAAAAGGTTTAGTTGCGGGTGTAGAGGGTGAGAGAGCGGGACAGAGAAGATGCTGAGAGAAAGAGAGGGACAGAGTAGGTGCAGCAGAATCACACCACTTAGCAAATCAGTTCTTTGGGGTGACTCCAAATGCCCACTTAATTCCTTGTGTCCTCCGGCGGTGAAGAGGTCAAGGCCGCTGCCTCCACTGCACATGTCCTGCTGCAGCCTGAGCCGAATTCATCCCACTGCTCTGCCAGAATCTCTCCCCACTTCCCTGTCCCAGCGCTCTGCCAGAATCTCTCCCCACTTCCCTGTCCCAGCGCTCTGCCAGAATCTCTCCCCACTTCCCTGTCCCAGCGCTCTGCCAGAATCTCTCCCCACTTCCCTGTCCCACCGCTCTGCCAGAATCTCTCCCCACTTCCCTGTCCCAGCGCTCTGCCAGAATCTCTCCCCACTTCCCTGTCCCAGCGCTCTGCCAGAATCTCTCCCCACTTCCCTGTCCCACCGCTCTGCCAGAATCTCTCCCCACTTCCCTGTCCCAGCGCTCTACCAGAATCCCTCCCCACTTCCCTGTCCCAGCGCTCTGCCAGAATCTCTCCCCACTTCACTGTACACTTAAGCATCAAAATGCCTGAAGAAAATATACTCACAACTTCACTTAAAGTCCCTACGCAAAGACAGAAAGGGATAGAGAAAGAGAAAGAAAGAGGTGAGAAGAGCGAAGGGGACTCGTGTAGTGTCACTAAGGTGAGATGGATTTCCAGAGGCGGCGAAAGAGAAAAGGAAGGGAAGATGGATCGAGAGAACGGTGTCAGTTCATCTCTAGGGGCGCACATTATGTGACATGACATGCTTAAACACATGCGTACACAGACGGACGGTAATTTGGTCTGACGGGACGAGACACTGACATGACACACACACCGCTCCTCACCCCATTATGTACCAGACGTGCGGTGGCACGAAAACTAGATACCAAGACAACAGCACACACCAGTGATGTCAAGAATGTTTATCATCACCATCAAATGTCTACCAAGAGTCTCCGTGAGTGGGCGTGTGTCTCTGCATGCGGTGTCTCTGCGTGCATGTTCCCATCTTGGGTAACCAGTCTCAACAGGTTGCACCAGTTCTATTTTTAGCCCGGGTCTCCCCTCCCACTTCCTTTTGAATACAGCCTGTGAGAGGGGAAGGGTGCGCGCACGAAGAGAAACTGAATCAAAAGGGGCCTGGCAAAAGTAACAGCGGTGTTGAAGAGGGAGAGAAAAGAGCAGTGGGGGGAAAAGGGATGCCTCTCTGGTTGAGGCAGGGCCGTCTTACACACCTGAGAGGGGGCGTGGACTAGGATCAGACTAGGGAAAGAGAGAGACGGGGGGGCGGGATGTCTTCCTGGTTAGGGTGGGTCCTCATACACCTGAGAGGGGGCGTGACCTAGGATCAGGCCATGGAAAGAGAAAGCATGTCAACCCAGTTGAGTTTCACAGCAGCCACCGCAACGTTGGGCTGTTCCATTACCGGAGAGAAAGAGAGCAGGAGTGAAAGCGAGAGAGAGAGGGAGAGAATGCGCCACTTCAACACTTTGTGGTTCGTGAATGCCAGACAAGAGGGAATTAACTGAAACCGAATGGTTTTTGAAAGGAGAGAGAACATGCCGATGAGAGAGTAACCGCAGATAGACAGAGAGACAGACAGACAGAGAGACAGACAGGCAGAGGTCATGCCCAGCTGCTGCCCCATTGGGGCTTGTTGCCTGGCTCCTATGCTCTTCCGCTGTGTGGCAAGACAGGACGACGACCGCCAGCTCAGCCACGGAGACCAACTTGACAACATCCACTGGGAGAAACAGCCAAGCCACGACACACAGGTCTGGCGGCGTGTGTGTGAGCGCGTGACTGTGTGTGTGTGATTGCAGCTGGCCCAGGGACAGGTCCCGCACAGCGTTTTATGGAGACTAATTGGTAGTGAATGTGATTAGTCCTCCTCTAATGAATAGACTGGTCTTGCTGGATCTGACTAACTCTGACACTGTCTGGAGAGAGAGTTAGAGGGAGAGAGAGACACTTAGAGAGGGAATGAATGAGTTTAAGTGAAAACAGTTGACACTGAAGAAATGGGTGATTAAAAAATTACTGTGCAACAGATGTCGATTGTATATTCCGCAAGCCACTTGGAGAGTGTCTGACCACGCAAACTTGAATTCCTTCATTACATTTTTGGGGGTTTGGCCTTCTCTTCCAATAGGGTTTGGCGGGGAGACGATAGGAGGGTGAAATAATATGGAGTTTCCAACTTTGATGGTTGACTTGACACTTTCAGTCTTTGGCTGACCAGTAAACCTTTTTGCAGTTTCCTATTTGATCTGTTACAGTTGGTGTGTTTGGTCGACTGAGCCTATTTCTCTGTACAAATGTAGATGCTGAAGTTGAGTAACAATCATTTACCCAATCACATTTTCCTGCACATTTAATGACTGCACCTATCAGCTGCATTCAATGTTCACGAGACCTTAAAACTGGCTTTAACTTCAAGCAGTCAGAGTCATTTGTCTTACGCAGTTATGGGGCCGTGAAGTCTCTGTCTGGGTTACACAGAAGCCGGCATTCAGACGACCGACAGGCAGGTTTTGTCAGCTCGTTGCCTTGGCGACAGACAATATGCGCGATTGGCTGATTCAGGTGTTCCGTGGTGCTGTTATCTATGAACTCACAGGTCAGGTGATTTATAGGTGGACTTTGACCCCGGGAAAAATTTCTAATTGCTTTATAGTCTTCTGAAGATATGTATGTTTTGGAAAATGTTCTGCTTTATCAGATAGAGAGACAGTCGCGATGGTAGGAATGAAAAGGACTTTTAGCTGAAAGAGCTCTGGGCAGGATTTGAACCCAACCCATGCTGCTGTGGTACTTGTGCCAGGGACAGAGGCTTAGACCCTAGGCCACTGCTGGAACACCCTAGGCCACTGCTTCATTGGTCATGTTCAGATACATCTCTAATTATTTCTGGTGTCTTTTACTGTCCTGTTATCTGTGTCTCTCCCTGTATCTCTACGAGCTGAAGGTGGTGAGATTCTGTCTGTCTTTTTCCTGTGGCTATGAAGACAGATGCTCTCACACACACACACACACACACACTGGGAATTTGATTGTGTGTGCTGTGATAGTGATGAATTGGATTTATTACTGGACCACAGATCATTCACATACTACTCTCCTTGCTGCCATCATGGGGGGAGGGGGAGGAGAGACAGACATCCTCAAGGAGCTGCAAATGAGAAAGGGCAACATCTCAATGAAATATGACTAATATAAGCACCCACCCACAGGTATCCGCCCAAATAAAGGAAACACATGAGTAAATGGGTTAAAGTGAGTATAAACAGTATAGGTTGAAGCCCTATGAAGATCAGTGAGTTTCCTTTATTTGGGTGGTTACCGGTATGTCCGTGTGTACATAAGGTCATTGGGAAATAGATCACGGATGTTCCGTGAGAAAGTAGTCTGTTCTGTAGCCTCACCTCAACTTCTAACTGTGTCAACGTGGCCAAGCACGTTTATCTAGCCACTGTATATATTTATAATAATCTTTCCTGTCACTCTCTGTCTCTCTTTCTCTCAGTATTGCCCTCTCAGACACACACACAGACACACATACACAGGGAGGTAATTCCTTTATGTGCAAGCACAGAGATGAACACTTGCTATGGAGGGATCCCTGTTGATAAGATAAGACTTAAGCCGCATGGAGGACAGTGCATTTAGGTAATGCTTCAGAATGAGGAGAACAGCAGGGAAAAATTGGAAATGAAAAAGCATTAACCCTTTAAATTGGGAAGGGACAGTGATAGGATTAAAGCAGTACAAAAGGATGAGTAGGAAGACAGGGAAAGTAGGATGTTGGTCATGAAATTGTGTTCATGGTCATCATTATGTTATGTTCATGTTTCCATAATAATGTTTTAGTAACAAATTACAATAATGAAGATGTACATTTTGTTGTGGCTAATATTTGAAAAGCACAAAAGAATTAAATGTTTACTCTAGAAGAGGCTCTGCAAATGTTGCATGTTACTCTCTTCAGCTATAAAGATCCATTCTGACTTTCTAGTTTTAGCTAGGGATGTGCACGACAAAAATTTTCACTATCGATAATTCCTCAGCTTTTGTCGTCGAATAGTGGACCCCACCCACTCGTGCCAAAAAGAGAGGGACTAAATGAGAAAAAAGAAGGTAAATTGTAATGTTATGCAATAAATTCAACATTTTATTTAGAAATGTAGTTAACCTCAATAACGTTTTAGTATAAACAATTAGGCTAGATATACTTTTACTCAGGAGACATTCAGATTCAGAAATGCCATAACAGCAGCAAATAATCTAATGCATAGGCCTGTCAAGTCATTAGTATTTTATAACAAGTTTATTTCAAATGATTGTTACAAGTTTTTCCATTAATTAAAATCTTTTCTGGCCAAAACAACAAAATTTGAAAATGTATTAGACCATCTAGCCAGCTATTTCTTATATACAGTCCCTTAAAACTATACTTTCCAAACGAAACTAAACACACAGACTAACAGAGTTAGGTTACAGTCTGCATTAGACAAACAAACCTACCGATGCGTTCAAGTTCCAGTGAATAAAAAATACCCTTGGAAGGAAGCTTGATAGGAATAAATTATATAAAATTAATGAACAAAAACCAAACAAAATCTGGCTAACGTGTCCATAGATGCAAGATCTTAACAAAAATGTAAAGAATCATTAGGCAATGTCCATATCATTATGATCATTTATTGTTGTTTAGAAAAATTAGCATGTCCACGTGCTCCGGCAGTAGACCAGTAGGCTTATGTAGTCTGTTGACTATCAGCAGAGAAAACCCTTTCAGCCGGTACAGATGTTGCCATGATGCACTAGTATGCTTTCGCTAGCCGTGATAATTTCCTGTACTTAGCCGTAAGACAGATTTGTTTAGTCTATAAGAAATAAACCGTCATTACTGCCGCTAAGTGAGTCAATTGGTAGTACAGATTTTTTTTGTAACTTTCGAAAATTTGATTTACTTGTCGATAATAGGCCATCCTTCTCGAAATGTCGATAATTCGACTATTTGTTCTCAACCCTGGTTTTAGCTAGAAACAGCAGTGTTTTGTTGCGTTATAGAGTCAATGTTACAGAAGAGTCTTCTGCACAGTTTCTTAGTCGTCCTGTCTTCAGTCTTATTTTTCAACGTTTTAGATATTTTCAGGCATTTTTATGTATTTTTTTGACAGAGGCTGGGGGAAAGATAAAGGACAGAGTTTTAGCTGAAATAGGTATTTGAACCCATACCGAACTTGTACATGTGCATGAGAGACAGAAGTTTACGCCACTGGATCACTTTAGGCCACGGTCATATTATTTTCATGACTTATTTTATCTGTCTTCCTTTATGAACAATTTACACTAGTCATTTAGGATACATTTTTATCCAGGGCGACTACATTGATCAAGGACAGAATGGATTTGTCACCTTGGGGATTTGAACTAGCAACCTTTTGATTCCTGGTCAGACACCCTAACCGCTAGGCTGCCTTTCGCCGATCACCATTGGTTCTGTGAGTGTAAAGTAATTGTGCCATACGAGGACGCTCAAGTCCTCATGATTGGAAGGTGCAGAGGAGACGTGACCACTTCGTCAAGTAGGTGAAGTATCATTAATGCCTGTGCTGGCCATGTTCCGCTCTGTTCTGAGTCATAGTGACACGGCTATCCCAGTGTGTGCGTATGTGTTTGTGTGTGGGAGTCATTGCCACATCACCGGGAATTTGTAAGCAGTCTGCATCAGCATTCTAGCTGAGACAGGGTGTCTGTCAGGATTCATGTCTGAATTATAACAGGCGTCCAATCTGTACGCCTTTTAAAAGGAGGCTTAGCTGGTTTGTGTGTGTGAACAGGTTTTACTATACAAATGGCAAAAAATATCCCCAAACTAGTTAAACTAGGGTATGGCTTTCAATTAGGATACTTTCCCTGTTTCCTTTTTGAAATGTCTGTTTTGTTTTGCTTAAGTGTTTGGTTCAGGGTAAAAGTTACAGTTGGTTAGGATAAGTGTTAGTACCCAGACAGCAATGAGTGGTTGGTGGTAGTCCGGCGGCCAGAATAGGCATTAAGGACTGTGCACTAGCGTGATCTCCATTTTTTTTTACGGCGGCAGACGCTTTTACAAAGCGGCAGTCAACCTCCTACTGATTACGTGCCACTGTCTTCCCACAGCCCAGCCGCTGTCCCCCAGCTCTTAACCTGCTAGGCGACACTAGCTGCTTGCGAGAGGCAATTGTTTTCCAGCACCTGCTGCCATTTAGTTTTTATATAATTATATATTTTAGTATTATTTAACATCCTTTTTGAACAAGGTTTGTGTGATTAAATCATCGAATTCCATCGAATAAATTTTTTTTGTAATGTATAAGTGATATTGAAAAACAAGTGAATGAGTGACAAATCAAAAGTTAACTTAATATGGATAAACATAGTCACAGACCCTGTTTGAAACAAATTGAAACAGCATCAGAGTAGAATAATTCATTAATCTCGGTTCTGAGCTAGGGTCTTACAGGCTTAATTCCTGGAGGTTTTTAAATAAAACCAAAGTGGCTAACGAAATGGTTGCCAATTCTTGCATGAGCCTACTACTTGCAGGTTAGAGAAACATCTGCAATTATATAGCCTACTAGGCCAATTAAAATGGAGAGCAGAAACTGAGGGGGTCCAAACATATTTTAACATAACCAGTTTTAATTGTGAGCTACAAAGACTGTCATAATAGTCTAATATTTCACTAAACTAGCTCTAACTAACTCTTTCAATAAAAGACAGGTATCCAGCCCACCCTATTGCTCCTCAATGCCTGTCTAAAATAAAATATTTACATGTAGATGGCTCATTTGTTAAAGACAAGTGCCTTAAAGATCTATTGATCTCCAAACATCAAAGCGAGAAAAACTACCCTCTTTTTTCAGTTTGTTTAACCCATATATGAGTCTCTGGCCTGAAGAGTACGCCATGTCATTCTCTTTTTTTGCCAGACTAAGATACATGGGCTGCATATTGGAAGGGGGTTGCCATTTCACTCATTCAGATCATTTTTAAGACTGATTCTTAGAAGAAGAGCAAAAAAATCTTATTAAAATAATAGTTAAATTATGGAATCTGGCATGGTCAGGGATGCTGTTGGAATGTTGTTGTTTTAGTTACCAAAAGGTTGCCAAATCGAATCCCAAGCTGGCAAGGTGAAATATTTTCATTTTGGCCCTGAAAATAGAAGTAAAATGTGCAAGTCCCTAAAGATGAGACGATAACTAAAATGTAGCCTACATTTAAAATGGTATTTTATAGTAAATTAGCCAACTTTGCATAGCTAGCTGCATATCAATTGCCTACTCTAGGGTTAAGGTTATGGTAGGGTTATTTTTTAGTCAAGCGTGCTTACACATTTGGTATTTGATTTGATGATGCAGTAGAATGGGCGGGGATCTAAAACTCGGGTGGTTTTGATTAAACATCAGCCTGTAATGCAGGCGCTTTTCAGGGCACTTTTGTCATAGAGCCTTCTCTCTCTCTCCGTGTCTGTATTTAACCTTAGGTACCTAGCTTCACACCTAAACAGAGTGAAGATGCGTACTGCGCTATGAAACATATGGGGCCATATTTACCTCGTCCAACTAGACAGTCACACATACAAACACCAGACATGACAAGTTCTGTTTTTCTATTGTAATTCCCTATGAGGGAGGGGCACATCTCAGGGAAGCTTGCACTTGGCATGTGCTCAGAAAACAAGGGGTTTTAATTGTCCTACTCTGGGGTTGCAACCGTATGCCAATTAAGATAAGCAGAGTGTTTACTTGACGCTTTCCATACTCCATGCCTAGAGCCGTAATCATTTCAATATTTAATAAATAGCGTGGATGTAAACACTTCCTGTGTGTCTATCTTCCCGTTCTCTCAATTGTCTTTCATTCCTTCGCTTTGTCTCTTCAAACACTTTTTCTCCAGGTAATATTGAATGTTTTATTACCCTATCACATTGAAATGGGTCATGTAAGATTCTCAGGCAACGATAAAGTCAACATAACGCACTGTCTGGTCATGAACTCCTAGACGATTGCAGTAAATGCCAGTTTGTATCAGTGAGCTATGTAGAACTTGGGCTCGTTGTAGTTCATGTGAAAGGCTGGAATGTCGCTAGGCGACCGACGGGGGAACGGAACATGGGGCTTCCAAATCCTCTGGCCAGGGACTCTCCGCGTTGTAATTGACATTCCCCAAATGTAGCTGAACAGCTATCATGCTTCCACACATACACACAATCACAATTGCTACGTCACCCCGCCCTTCTCTCTCCATCTTATGAAGAAAGGCGTTGTGTTGAACCTGACACACACACACACATTCAGCAGCTTAACTCACCTCATCTTCTCTCTGTCTCTCTCTCCTCTCAATAGAAAAGTGTGAAGGAAGGCATCTTATTGAAACAGACCAGCTCCTTCCAGAGATGGAAGAGGAGGTACTTCAAACTAAGAGGCCGGACGCTCTACTATGCCAAAGACTCCAAGGTAACACTCATATCCTTGTATCTCATGTTAACCGCACTCTGTGTATAATGGTAACTTTCCGTGTTCTGTCTCGACATGTTATTTACCACATTATCACACCTAATACAAGCAGCATTACACCTAATCCAGATCTGAGTATGTGTAAATATACTTAGCAAATAAAGGTTATTCTAAATTTTCACTCCCAAGTTAGATGTGTGTATGTTTGTTGCTCCAGTTCTGTTTGCAGCTGCAGCATTGAAATATGGACCTGGCTGTGAAGGTTATTGGATGGGCAAGCTGTTAACCCAGGGACATATCTGTTAACCCAGGGAAATATCTGTTAACCCAGGGACATATCTGTTAACCCAGGGAAATATCTGTTAACCCAGGGACATATCTGTGTTTTAGTCAACTCAGTGGTCATTATCATGATTACTCCTTATGGAGTTGACAGGAGCAGAAACACAACGGCACCCAGGATAATAAGCTTTCACTTTCACAGATGTTTTAACGAGTATAGGCCAGGCTTTTTTTCCCATCCAGAATACATGTCCAGTTCTCTTGTTTCAGATTTGGTGTGTCTATTTCACTTTTCTTGTTCCTCTCGCTCTCTTTTCTCCTCTGTCTCTGCTCCCATACTTCCCTCACCACCTCTCTCAATTCAACTTAAAAGGCTTTATTGGTATGGGGAATATTTGTTTACATTCCAAACTCAAGTGGAAAATATGCAAGATGTAATAAATAACAGAAGGGAAAGCCAAATAAAAATAAACAATATAAAATTGTAAGAAATCAGTGCACACAATAAATGGATAAAGGACTTTGAAATGTTCTATTAATGGCAATGTACAGTGTGTAACAATGCAAATATTTAAAGTACGAATAACAAGGGAAAATAAATAAAGTGATTAATATTGGTTATGATCGCAATGTTGTCCTCCACTGGTTGTCCTTTTCAAATGGCAATGGCTCACAAATCATGCGGATAACAGCAGATTGCATTGAATTCATCACAGTTGTGGGTATGTATGATCTGTGAGAAATGTGTTTCTACTGTGGTCTTACATTTGGCTGGAGGTTAGAAAGTGCAGCTCTGTTTCCACCTCCAATTTTGTGGATAGTGTGCACATAGCCAGGCTTCTCTTGATAGCAAGGCCATGTTCACTGAGTCTGTCCCTGGGTACTCTCTGTTTAGGGCAAGGTAGCATTCCAGTTTGCTCTCTTTATTTTTATTAATGTTTTAAACTGTCCAGTATGTCAAATAGTTCACTATTATTTTTCTCATTATTTGATCGGGTTTAACTGCGCTGCTGTCCTGGGGCTCTGCTGTGTCTGTTTGGGTTTGTGGACAAATCCCCAAAACCAGCTGGCTTAAGATGCTTTTCTCTAGGTTTGTGTCTCTGTATGTTTGGGCTTTGTTATGGAATGTTTGAGAATTGTTTTTGTTCAGGTGGGTGTGAAATTGAACAGTGCTTCTCTCGATTTATTATTTGATAATTAGTGGGTATATTCCTCATGTTGCTCTGCATGCATTCATTTGGGTTTGCATTTGCATTTTCTCTGCTGCTCTGGTTCTCTGCTTCTCTATTTCATGCTTTAGCAGCATTACTTGGAATGCCAGCAACAACATACACTGGCAATATATATTCTGTGGAAGTGTTATATTGTATAATGTGCTGCCAGTCTCCAGTTTTCTTGTAATGGGACTGGCAGTTTTAATTATCTATTTTTTGTCTTTTTTTTGTTTTAATTATATGTTCAAATTTGGGAAGTAATGTCTGCTAATAGCTTTGTGCATTTTGTGAGGTTTTGGAGCTCTCTGCCTTGATCATTCATGGTGCTTTGGTCAAACAGCCCTTCCTCTATGGGGAGACAGGTTTTCCTGTCAATAGGCGTCTTAATAGCAGGCAAAGTTCCCTGAGCCTGTATTCTTAGGTTTTGATCATGATCAAATATTTTGTCAGTGTCGATTTATAGACAGATAGGGACTCATTTCCCAATGACAAATAGATGTTGACTAGATAATATTTCTCGCTGGGTTTGCTTGTGTTTCCCAATAGATAATTTCATTTTGTTTTAACTGTGTTGTAAGTTGGTTTGTGATAATTGGTTGAATGTCGTTGTCATGGTGCTGCAGTGTTTGTGGTTTGTGAACAGGTTTGTGAACTCAGACCCATGACCAGTTGGATGAAGAGACTTATCTTTGCTCTTCATATATTTGCTTTAGTATTGCAGGGCTTTTTGATGATATGAGAGGAAGTCTCTATTGTTCTATGTTTCCCAAACTTAATACCTTTTTTTATTATTATTAGTGAATGTTGACCTGATTCTGCCCTGCCCGGATTGTTTGTAGTTTTCGAGTATATTCCAGTGAAATCTTGTTTAGCTAGTTGACCTGACACCCTGCTACCACAAAGTTCAAATTTCTCTGTTTTCTGTTCTTGTTTTCTCTCAGTCTCTGATATTTGACGAGGTGGACCTATCAGATGCCAGCGTGGCCGAGACCAGCACCAAGAACATCAACAACAGCTTCACGGTAACCCCCGATGACCCACACCATCTGCCAAAAACAATGCCTGTAGTTTCATCCACTAAACTGCTTCCCTGCTAAACGTGTATGTCTTTAGCTAACTATGTGACGCTAGCAAAGCTCATCAAAATTCATGACGGGAAGGAACCTGAGTGGCATGGCTGTCTAAGTCACTGCCTCGCAATGCAGTTGCATCATGGTGGCCAGGTGTTAGAACCTTGGTTGTGGCATGCTGAAATTGTCTCAGCTACATCCAGTGGGGGTGTCAGACATGGCTGCCTTGTCCAGCTGCACTCTAGCGACTCCTTTTGGTTGGGTGACTGCTTGCAAGCTCAATCATGGTTGTTGACCTGAGAATGCGTTTCTTTCAGCGCGCGTGTGCCTGCGACAATCACCTGATTGAGCAAGCCGTGTAATAAGAAGCTGAACGGCCTGGCAAAACATGTCCCAAACTCTTGGCCTTCCTGAACCTAATTGTTTTTACAAAAAGGGGACATTGGTAATTCATCAAGAAATGTTCTCTATGGTTATAGCTGATCTATTCCCTACAAATATAAAATATAAAATATTCAAAGCAGAAATGTTATGTACCAAATAGCACCCGTCCATTCTTATATTGTTTTAACAATAACCAATTATTTTAACATTGACCAATATGTATTTCTTAATAGAAAGACAAAACAAAACTGTCTGATCAAGCAAGATATGTGAATTTTTGGTGACTTTTCTTTAGTGACTAACAAGGTAATTTACTTATTATTTAATCAAACCTCTAATTTGTTAACAGTAGATATTTTTCTTCTTTCTTTTTCCATAGTTTTGTGTGAGTGCATTTAATCCCCATTGATATATTAGTGTATTAGCCTTAATAAACATGGGCCAAAAGAATTTTTCCATGTACTATTTCTGGCTGTACTTGTCATCATGTTTTGACATTGTTGAGAGTAGAGTTCAGTAGAAAAGGTGGTTCTCCTACGTGATCTTATTAATATTGACAGTTTCTATTTTGGTAGTCAGTTAAAGGGCTTTTCTACTATGTATTTTATGCAGCTTGTGTCTCTTTCCTTTTGTATCAATCTCTTTCTCCCTCCTCAATTGCCCACATTTTTTCTCTCTCTCTCTCTTTCCCTCATCTCTTTTCCTCCTCTCTATCACTGCCTTTCTCTCTATACCCTTCTCTTTCTCTCTCCTTCCTTTTGCATCCATTATCTCTCATTCCGTCTCTTGCTCTGTTTCTTACTGTCTGCTTTCTTCTTCTCCCCTTCCCCCTTCTCATCCTCTCTCTCATATGTGTTTCTTCCTCCCCCTTTCTCTCTTTTTCTCTCCAGGTTATCACTCCATTCAGAAAGCTAATGCTCTGCGCTGAGAGCAGGAAGGAGATGGAGGATTGGATCGGCGCTCTGAAGTCCGTGCAGAAATGGGAGACATACGAGGTGAACACTCCTGCTGTTACACCGTCCATCCTCTCCAGTCTTGTTCATTTATCCTCAGCTTTGCGCTTTAACCACACAACATGCAACTGTTTTTTGCATTTTATTTTTGAACTACGGTTTCTGGGACTTTCTTTTGAATTTCCATTTTCATATCTGTTTTAGTCATTTTCAGACTTACAGTTAGTGTATTCATTTTAAGATGGTTAGACAACCACAAAACCCAGATACCTAGCAAGCACATTTGACTTAATAAAGTAGCCCAGCTACTGGCAAAGTCATTGCTAGAAGGGGGAATTTCAATAAATACTGTTATTCATGTTCAACAATTGGTTAATTCTGTCAACTCACTATTCTCACATTTCAAACCGAATGTTGCTTCAGTGTGTTATTTGCTTTTGATAAAGGTGAAACTACCTTTCAGTAAATCTTTTTTCTTTTACTAAGCTCTTTTTACATCAGCATCTGTCACACAGTAGTCTGTTCCTTGTTTTTGACCTGTGTGGTTAAGTTGGTCGGAGCCAGCTTGTCTGTGGATTGGAATAAACATGGCGTATTATTCTCTCTCCCTCACGCTCTCCTGTCTTTGCAGGCCAGTCTTTTTAACATGGAACATTTCTCTGGGATGCATAACTGGTACGCCTGCTCCCACGCCAGACCCACCTTCTGTAACGTCTGCAGAGAAGCCCTTTCCGGAGTCACCTCGCATGGGCTGTCCTGTGAAGGTACACACACAGTTTTAAATGTATCACTTTAATCCAAATAATTGAAAAGGTCTATATTTAGATTTTTACTTCAACAAAAATTTCAGCCAAGTTGTTGGTTTCTAAACGAATGGCTGTCCCTCTTGCCCCCCTCACCCGACAGTGTGTAAGTTCAAGGCACATAAGCGCTGTGCCGTCCGTTCCACCAACACCTGTAAATGGACCACGCTGGCCTCCATAGGAAATGACATCATAGAGGACGAAGAAGGGGTGAGTACCGCAAAGTCCCTCGGCTCCGCCATTCTTTGTTTCTCATTGACTTGGCCGCATTGTTCTGGCACCTTTTGGTCAATAAAGGTGCACACTGCAAGTTGTGAACCGCGTTTATCATGGACGATATCACGGATGGTCAGTCCTCACGTCTGTTGCTTTGTCTGCGAAATTGCGGGTGGTTTCATTTCCCCAGCCCTGTCCTTGATCTGGGTTGGACGGGGGACGATCCTTTGTCATTGTTGCAACAGCTGACTGCTACTTTAAA
Organism: Esox masquinongy; assembly: GCA_016801175.1. Lineage (NCBI taxonomy): Eukaryota > Metazoa > Chordata > Actinopteri > Esociformes > Esocidae > Esox > Esox masquinongy. The sequence goes on along the minus strand of JACXGI010008522.1, from coordinate 4,569 downwards.
ACCCTGAAGGTGAACAGTCTAGCTGGTCTTAGCCGATGCCTCCACAACACTGTACCTTACCACTGCAAGCGTAGGCGTAGACCAATCCACTGCTATTCTGGCACAGGCTTTCGCCCTTCTCCTCCCACCTTTCCTGACATTCTTTCCATCTCTTTTCCAATAAATCGAGAATAATATGACGTTACTGGGACTCACACACAGTGAGGTTTTAGAAGAGGATCAGAAATGTACTCGTTTAAAACATTTGTGAAAAAAGAAAACAGCTCCTTTAGCAAATGAACGATAAAAAAATTGCCACGTAAAAATGTACGAAACGGGAAATTATGCTTTTCCCACAATGTTGTGCATGGATACCTTTTATGTTTACATATTGGATATTGTGTGTCCAGAGGTAGCCATGCCACGTAGGTGGTTGGATAGGAGCTTGCCAAAACAGTGTCAGTTATTTAATGGCATTTATTGGCAAGGGAAACCTTTGTGTACCTTGCCAAAGGCAATGGAAAACAAGATATGACAATTTTTTTTATTTAGAAGTGTGAAATTCTAAAGAAACATCACAAGTTTAAACAGGATAAAGGTATTTTAAATTGTTATATTATTAGATCTGTACCATTTTGTGCAAATAGTTATGAGTACAAATGGAAATGAATGTACAGAGTGAAAATAAAAAAGATGGAAATTGGTTTTGTTTACAGTTTTGTTTGTGCTTCACTGGTTACCCTTTTCTCATTAGATTCATTAGATTCAACTTTATTGTCATTGAACAGTACACAATGAGATGCTGTTAGCATCTAACCAGAAGTGCAAATAGAAGAGGGAAGAAAATTTACAAGTATTTATAAGTAATAAGGATATGTATATTACAAGTGGAATGTATAGATGTGCAATGAAGGCAAATGCAGTACAATGGCAATACTCAATGTGCAATTAAGGCAAATAGAGGAGGGCAGAAAATGTGCTGTACAAGTATTAAGTATAGTGTATATTACGAGTGGGATAATAGTTGTACATGTACAAATGGCAATTCTAAATGGCATTCTAGATGTGCAATTGAGGCAAATTGAAGGAGTAAGGTAGCATGTGCAACTGTGATGCAGAGATGGCAGCAGTGAGGTCCCTGAGGTAGACATGCGTATGTAACAACTGTAAAAATGCAAGCATGATAGCAATTCTATATGTGCAACTGAAATGCAGGGATAGCAGCAGTAAGGTTCCCGAGATAGACACGTACCTGTAGCAACTTAAAACTTCCATTATCAGACTTTGCAAGGCAGTGTCAGAATAGTACAAAGGGAGTAGTGCAGCAAGATCCCTGAGAGGTTGGGGGGTATGTTTAGTGATGGGTCATAGAGTTCACTGAGTTATCTGAGTCACTGAGTTCAGCAGGGTTACAGTAGATGGAAAGAAACTGTTCCTGAGCCTGTTGGTGCGGGAACGAAGAGATCTGTACCGCCTGCCTGATGGCAGGAGGGCAATCAGTTTGTGGCATGGATGCTGATGATCCTGCATGCCCTGCGTAGGCACCACTTGTGCTGGAGGTCTACGATGGCAAGAAGCTGGGCACCAGTGATGTGCTGGCCGGTTTTCACCACCTGTTGCCGGGCCTTCCAATTGACTATGGAGCAACCACTAAACCACACTGAGGCGCAGTTAATCAGGATGCTCTCGTTTGTGCAATGGTAAAAGTTCATAAGGATCTTGGAGGACAGGCAGGCTTTCTTCAGCCTCCTCAAAAAATACAGGTGCTGCTGCGCCTTTTTGACTAGGGCTGAGGTGTTGATGGTCCTCAGTGATGTGGACACCCAGGAATTTGAAACTAGACACACGCTCCACCTCAGTGCCATCTTTGAGAACTGGGGCGTGACTGCAGCCTTTAGACTTCCTGTAATCCACAATGAGCTCCTTGGTTTTCGTTGCGTTGAGGGCCAGGTTGTTTTCAGTGCACAATGCCTCCAGGTGCTCGACCTTCTCCCTGTTGGCTGACTCGTCATTGTCATTGATCAGGCCTACCACCGTGATGTGGTTTGCGAACTTGTTGGACGATGATGTTGGAGCTGTGTACAGGAACACAGTCGTGGGTGAAGAGGGAGTACAGGAGGGGGCTCAGCACACAGCCTTGTGGAACACCAGTGTTCAGGATAAGGGTGGAGGAGGTGAAGTTGCCTAGGTTAGGAAGTCCAAAGTCCAGTTGCAGAGAGAGGGGCTGATCCCCAGGTCATGGAGTGTGTTGACCAGCCTAGAGGGGATGACTGTGTTGAATTCTGAGCTAAAGTCTATGAATAGCTTTCTCACATAGGTGTTGGTTTTGTCCAGGTGGGTCAGGGCAGAGTGTAAAGCTGTGGAGATGGCGTCCTCTGTAGACCTGTTCGATCAGTAGGCAAACTGGTAGGGATCCAGTGTTGGGGGGAGGCAGGACTTGAGGTGGTCCAGGACTAGTCTTTCGAAGCACTTCATGATTGTGGGGGTAAGTGCGACAGGTCGGAGGTCATTCAGGCTAGACGCAGTCGACTGCTTTGGCACTGGCACAATGATTGCGGTCTTGAAACACCTCGGGCCAACCGCCTGGGCCAGGGACAGGTTGAGGTTGAAAATGTCAGTAAAGACCTCGGCCAGCTGCCCAGCGCATGCTCTGAGCACATGCCCAGGGACGCCATCAGGACCAGCAGCCTTTCATGCATTAACCCTGCCCAGTGCAGATGACACATCTATGGTGGATAGTCGGGGGGGGGGGTCCAGGGGGAGTTCAGCTTTAATGGCTGGCTCTTTCTTGTCCATGTCGAAGCGTGCATAGAACCTGTTTAACTCGTCGGTGAAGGAGACATTTCTGGTTGTGTGGGTAGGGTTATTTGACCGGTTGTCTGTGATGGCTTGGATGCCCTGCCACATGCGTTGGGGTTCGGGGTTGTTGCTGAAGTGCTCCATAATCCGCAGTTTGTGGTCATTTTTAGCCATCTTGATGCCCCTTTTCAGGTTGGCTGTGGATGAGCTGTAGCCCTCTGCATCGCCGGATCTGAAAGCAGCGTTGCATGCCTTTAGCAGTTGTCAGACCTCTCTGTTCATCCATGGCTTCTGGTTGTAGAAGGTTTATGGGTGGTGACATTGTTGGTGCAGATGTTGATGTAATCCAGAATGGAGGAAGCATATGTTTCAATGTCCGTATGGGAGTCAAGGATGGCTTGAGTGGCAAACAAACTCCAGTCTGTGTGTTGAAACTGGTGCTGTAGAGGTGAGTCTGACCCTTCTGGTCATACTTTGATTGTCCTCAGATGGTTTCACACATTTAATGAAGGGTAAATACTTTGGAGGTAGGAACAGTGAAAGGGGGCTAGCATTAGCCTAGCCCGGATGCCTCCCGCTTCTCATGCCTTTGTTTACGTGCCTCCGGGCACTTCCAACCAGCGGTTTGAATACCGTCTCCCGGGGCGTCTTCGTAATCTCCAGCGGAAGTGGTCAAAAACTCTTCCTGTGCATTGTAATTGAAATGCAAAACATGCAGGTGGGAAGAAGATAGCCGTAAGATATAACAAAAGTGAAAATGACAAAATAAATCTTAAATTCTAAGTATATCTTACAAGTTTTAAAAGGATGGAGGATTTTCAAATAGTATATTTTAGCCTACATAACGGGGTTAAAAAATGTGCAAATTGTTATGAGTCATCCTCTCTACCTCTCTCTCTCCATCTAGATTTCTATGCCTCATCAGTGGTTAGAAGGCAACCTGCCGGTCAGTGCTAAGTGTGTGGTGTGCGACAGAAACTGTGGCAGTGTCAGGAGATTGCAAGACTGGAGATGTCTATGGTGCAAGGCTATCGTAAGTGTGTGCACAAACACAGATGGACGCACGCACACACTTATAACCACAGTATAAAGACTCTCGCGCAAACACACACAGTTCACTCTTAAAGACAAAATCACATCAGGAACTTGGGTGTTAGATCTGAAAGGTCATTGGACGAAAATGTCACCTCTCCAACATTCCAAATGCCACCTCTGATTGATTTTGTGTGTCTGTGTGTGTGCGTGTGTGTGTCTGTGCGCATGTACAGGTCCACAACAGCTGTAGGGAGCAGATGGGAAAGGCGTGTCCTCTGGGTCAGTGCCGAGTGTCAATCATCCCTCCAACCGCCCTCAACAGTATCGACTCTGACGGTGAGACACACCACACACACACCGCACACAAAATGTCTCACTCTTTCTAAGAAAACACACGAACAAGATTGTCCATAGTGACTTTTCCTTCCTGGGATGTTTTTAAACCAAGGTGAAGCCACACTAGGAAAGCTAAAAGAACACATGTAAGGAACAATCTGAATGTATCGTATGAGTTTAGATAAGCACCCGTACAGGACCCCACCCTTCTGGAAGATGTAGATGTACAGTGCCTTGCGAAAGTATTCGGCCCCCTTGAACTTTTCGACCTTTTGCCACATTTCAGGCTTCAAACATAAAGATATAAAACTGTAATTTTTTGTGAAGAATCAACAACAAGTGGGACACAATTATGAAGTGGAACGAAATTTATTGGATATTTCAAACTTTTTTAACAAATAAAAAACTGAAAAATTGGGC
>JACXGI010008521.1:0-33262 GCA_016801175.1 Esox masquinongy | reverse complement strand
TGTGTGTGTGTGTGTGTGTGTGTGTGTGTGTGTGTGTGTGTGTGTGTGTGTGTGTGTCAGAAATGTAACCACGGTGTTCATTTGAATCAGAGAGGACTCTATGATGGAGTATCTGAAGATCGCCCAAGACCTGGAGATGTACGGAGTCAACTACTTTGAGATCAAGAACAAGAAGGGAACTGAACTGTGGCTGGGAGTGGACGCTCTAGGACTCAACATCTATGAACATGAAGACAAGTCAGTCTTCAGCCACTTCTGTAGCGTTGTCACCTAATGCATGTCTGACCTATTAGAGATGTCATCATGTAGTTTAACAGACCAAGCCAAGTATTTCTAATTTGTGTAAATTTAGTTATTTATTCATGTTATTTTTAGTAGAGGGAAGCTTTGGGTAGAGCAGGAAGAGGAAAGGGGTGTGGATGGAAACAGTCTTCCTCTTCCTGTCTGCCCCCCTGAGCGTGGATGGGTCAGGACTTGGGCACTAGTGGTTCAGCTCTGAGCTGTTTCCTGTGCTGGCATCCATCCTAGGACGTGTTTATTTGTTCTGGTCTATCCATAGTCTGTACGATTTGTGTTCTTGATGCCATCTGCTGGCAGCTTTTATATCTTATTTTTACAGTTTAACATTTACTTTATTTTACATCTGAACCTTCAGATTTTATAGGTAGGATAATGAATAGTGGTGTACTCTAAAGGTATGTTAAGATTTGTTTTATATACTAAGTATCTTTGTCTTTCCCCAGACTGACACCAAAGATTGGCTTCCCGTGGAGTGAGATCCGAAACATCTCATTTAACGATAAGAAGTTTGTCATCAAACCCATTGACAAGAAAGCTCCAGTATGTCTTACATTTGGCTTGTTACTGACTTATACTAGACTACATACGACCTTTGACAAAAACAGATGGCAGGGGGTACAGGCATGCTCAGTCATTTTATCTTTCTACGTTGACGCTCAACTCTTGTAGGACTTTGTGTTCTACGCGCCGCGGTTGCGGATCAACAAGCGCATCCTGGCTCTGTGCATGGGGAACCACGAGCTGTACATGAGGAGGAGGAAGCCCGACACCATCGAGGTCCAGCAGATGAAGGCCCAGGCCCGTGAGGAGAAACACCACAAACAGATGGAGAGGTGCAGAACAGGAGGAACATGCTTGCACCTACAGTCAAACACACCACACCCCACACACCACACCACACCACACACACACACGTATACACAACAACCACCAGGGGGCAGTATTAGGCTTTGCCTGGAATAAATTGCTAAATTGACTTTTGGTGTAAAAATGTCTTCTCATCCAGAATGTCATAGCATGTGTGTCGTTTGTACCATTCAAACATTTTATATAAATTTGTTTTATGATGCTTGTCAGTTATACATGTGCTGTTACAATAGACAACATGTAAAATGAATTTCCATTTTTTTGGGGGGGAAATCTAGATTAAGGAATATTTCGTTCCTGTTATCACAGTAAATAATGCAAAACCATTGATTTCATAGCGGTTAGATTAGATGACCCTTCCTGATTTTATCCCAGAGCCCAGCTGGAGACTGAAAAAAAGAAACGGGAGCATGCGGAGAAAGAGAAGGAGCGGATAGAGCGAGAAAAGGATGAGCTGATGGATAGACTGAGACAGATCGAGGAGCAGACCATGAGAGCCCAGAAAGGTATACCTCTGACGCTTCAATGACCTTTGACCCACAAACCTTCCTTCTCTCCTGCCTTCATGCAATATCCACACCTCTTATTTGTCACATGATAGTTGGGTCTTTGTGTTGTATTTGAAGTCATTAATGTCTGTCTGGCAATTACAAAAGTTGCAGTGAGAACAGAAAATGCTGCATAGTGTGGAGTTCTTTCACTGATCTGGGCGGCTGCCAGCCTAACGAAAAACAACACAGCATATAACAGACACAGCATATAACAGACACAGCATATAACAGACACAGCATATAACAGACACAGCATATAACAGACACTCATTCAGAGTAACTGATAGTAGTGGATGCATACATTTCCACATACTTGCCCCTTCTGGGAATCAAACCCACAAACCTGGATCCGGAGACACTGTGGCCCGCTCCAAAGAGGGTTTGATTGATAATGAGAAGTAGTTAATGAAGTTGTAATGGTGTAATGACTTTCTGAGTAAAATGTTCTGGCTACAGAGCTGGAGGAGCAGACACGCAGGGCCCTGGAGCTGGAGCAGGAGAGGAAGAGGGCAAGGGAGGAGGCGGAGAGGCTGGAGAGGGAGAGGCAGGCCGCGGAGGAGGCCAAGGCAGAGCTGGCCAGGCAGGCCGCTGACCAGATGAAGAACCAGGAACAACTGGCCGCTGAGCTTGGCGAGTTCACCGCCAAAATCGCCCTGCTGGAGGAGGCCAAGAGGAAAAAGGAAGAGGAGGCCACTGAATGGCAGCAGAAGGTACTTAACCAGCGGTCCCCTCCAAACACTGTTCACTGTATGCCCTGTAGACAAATGATCCGTCTCTTTTTACACAGTTGTATTACAACCTTCTATATTGTTGCCGCCTCCTGAAGATCTCCTGTAACTCGCCTCCCTCTGTCCCCTGATTTCCAGGCGCTCTCAGCCCAGGACGACCTGGAGAAGACCAAGGAGGAGTTGAAGACTGTGATGACCGTCCCGTTGACGCCAGCCGGCGGCTCCACTGAGAGCGAGCACGAGGAGCAGGACGAGAACCATGCCGAAGACGGCGCCGAGCTCTCCCTCGAAGGCGTGAGCGCCCTGGACCTGCGCAGCGAGGAGGAGCGAGTCACAGAGGCTCAGAAAAACGAGCGCGTTAAGAAACAGCTACAGGTCAGTCACCTTTTGAACTTCAATATACCAAGACCTGATTACCTCATCAGGCCCGAAAATAGTTTCATCTCCTGAAAGCCGTTCACTGTCAACCCTAACGTCTGTCCCCGCATCCCCCCACCTTGTTACCGTCTCTCCTCCCCCAGACGCTGAGCTCGGAGCTGGCTGAAGCCAGGGACGACACCATGAAGACCCAGAACGACGTGCTGCACGCGGAGAACGTGAAGGCCGGGAGGGACAAGTACAAGACCCTGCGTCAGATCCGTCTGGGCAACACCAAGCAGCGCATCGACGAGTTTGAGTCCATGTGATCCGGTCTGGGCTAAACCCATCCAAACGTCGGCGACTTGCATGGCGTCCACATCAGACGCTTTTTCTTCTACGGCCCCTCCCCCAAATAAGCATATCCACAAAGGTTCGAGAGGGGCATGGCTGCCACCACCTCAGACTTTGCCAAAGCTCTGCCCGCGTCTCCATCAGGAGTTTCCCAAACAGGCACAAGCAATGCGTGTTATTCTCCTTGTGTTGCAAAGAATACTTCTGTGCTTTGCTTGCTAGTATCTGTTGTGGAGACATAAGATGAAGCAAAATGGGAAACATTGGATTTTTAAGCTAACATACATAGCCATGGGAAGCTTTCTGTTGTATTTGCTGGTAAGCCAGTAAGCTTAAGTATTCCTCTTTTTTTTTTTTTTTTACATAATGTTGCTGTCTTTTATTTTTGAGCTTATCTGTTCTGTCTAGCCCTTTTGCTTTTTTGTGTTTCTCATAAAATTTGACGGTAGATATGTTGGTTCGAGACTGTTGGTGGATCAATCTATTCTGTCATCAACATGGAGGAAATGGTACACAATTTTGGACATATTTTTGACTATCCACTCATCATCTTTAAAGGGGAGACCAGTCACATGATCATCTCTCTGAGATCTTCCATCTGAGAAGTGCCACCTTGCCAACCAATCATTGGTTTAGAAGATAAGGAACAGTGTTTTTGGAGGAGCTTGACAATTTGAATGGGGTGATCTTGTGACTGGTGTTCCCCTTTTAATCAGACTGTGGGAGAGGTGTCAGTTAGGGCTGGACGTGATGAGGCAAAAGACATTGTGATTTTTGAGATTCACGATGGGATGTGGATTCAGGGTATTGATATAGATTGGCAGAATGGAATCATAGAAATAGAATGACTTGAAAAGCAAAGTGTCAACGAGCATCGTTCTTGTCTGCGACAAACGGTTAACTGTATTTGACCAAACACAACTGCAGGCAAGCTTACAGTCAATTGGGGAGGAGAAACTGCACTGCTTTAATGACAGAGGGGCTTGGTGTGTGTGAAAAGCAGCCACAAGAGGGGAAAAAACACAAAGTGGATTAAACTGTAAACCAGAGATAACACAAGGCTGAAATATTTTGAAAAGAAAAAGGCATCCTCTTGCACATCAATATTGGGATTTTGATGAACTGCGCAGCCTGTGTGTGAGTTGGAAGCCAATGATTTCCATGTGATAGACTGTAGAACGGGGCTATTCATCTCCACTCCTGGAGGCCCGAATGTCTTCTGGTTTGCATTCTCCTAATAAGTGGACTGAATAACACCTGGACCACTAGCTGAGTGCAAACCGCCCCACCCCCTGACTGTTTCAGCCCCATCAGACCACAGTTGAATAGCCCTGCTGAAGGATATAGTGATATCTAACCTGGTACATAATGTTGTAGTAAAACTATTGGAGATATGCTGATCTAGTGTGAAGATAAGCTAATTGTTTTGTGGGTGTTTAAGAGTAAGACAGAGATGGAAGAGAAATGGAGAGAACTGTTAGTCCTAGTGTTTGTTGTCCAGTCATCGTAGATGGTTTTCTCTGCCTACCGGCTCGCAAAGGTCCAGGAAGGACAGACAGACATGCCTGGGTGCTGTGAGAGTCTGTCTGTCTGTCTGTCTGTCTGCATAGTAGCGACTTGGAGGTATCCCGTGGTCTTTCTGTCTGGAGAGCGCATAAAAACATCAGTCCTTAGAGGATGGATCTCTACCTCAATACTGTAACCATGATGACTGACCAATCAAATTCTCTCACAGATTTATGGTCCAGTTGGCTGACTGTGGCTTGAGTTCCATGTAGAAGACTGTTTTAAGTTGTTAACGTTTCAACAGACGCAAGGTTTTCTTTTCTGCGAGATGTACTTGTGATAACACTGAAATGTCACTAGTGGAGGGAATTGATAGAATTTAAATAACGTTTGGCCCTAGTTTTTGGATGGTGAAGCCCTCTACTTCATATAGTATCTTTGTGCTGTGTCACTACCTTAGTTTACCAAAGTTTGTCTGAACTGAAACTATACTTACATTATCCAGAAGATCACAGAAGACCAAAGGTCCAAGCCAATCCAACTTTCTCAGTGCACTGCTGAGTCTTAATTCTCTGTAAGGGGTTCCTCTGGTTTCCCCTTGAAGTTGACATTATGCAGGATGAGGACTTCAATGTCCAAGGCTGTGAAGAGCTGCCGTCTTAGAATGGGTTTCAGCGGTCGTGGGCTCTGGACCCACTGATTGCCTGAGGAGATTGCCAACCCAGCCAGAAGGAAACCATTCTATTTTTATTATGGCGTTGGATGGACCTTCCATTCTTTCTCTCTGATACAGCTTTAGGCAAAGGATGGAATCCCAAAGGCAGAGTGACACCATTTTTGGACCTTACCAGACCGGTTCAGATGACTGGGCCCCCTCTCTTGGACAACCCCCCCCATCTCTACCCTTGATTTATGTGGATTTTGGTGTTTTTTTTCAGTGGGAATAGACAACAGGCCAATTCGATTTTTTTTCAGCTCTCAATATTTTCTTGCCCGCCACTACTCAAACGCTACTCTTGCTCCAAATCAAAATAACTCCAGCTTTGTGGAAAGTTGCTACAGGTGCGGTTTGAATGAACCTGAGTGTTCCTTTTTTTTATTTGCAATGTCAAAATGATGTATTTTGTTATGTTATGCTACAGTAGACATTCGGTTTAATTTGAGATATTAAAGCCAGAGTTTGAATTAAGTAAAGCACTTGTTTGGACCCAATGAGTGGGCTTGACCCAAACCCGCCTTTCAGTTAACCCAGTGAGTGTTCAGGTATAGGGGTTGTATTTGCCATAGCAGGCGAAAGAACTGTGCTTCCAACTGATGTTCTGTTACATGTTTTGTGGTTGATATACCAACATGCATCTGTAGCTCCCTGGAGAGGAGAAGAACCCTCCATGCCTGTGTGTCAGGCAGAATGCTTTGAGTTGGGGTTTTTCTATTGGGTGAGCCTGTTGGCCTGCTTGTGTCACTTCCAATGAGCTGCATCATTGATGCCTGTGTTGGAACCAGCTGTCATGTTTGCATTTCAGTTTTTCCGTATGTTCATATTTGTGTTCTGTAACAGAGAAGGCACATTTGGAACTCAGTCAATTGATTCACAATAAAACATTTCAGATTAGTTTCTGTGTCTGTGTTTAAATAATTTGCATTTGAAGGGGCACTGTAGAATCCTAACGGTTCTGAGTGAATTTAAACAATAACACGACTTGTCTCTACTCACTAAGTGAGACGGAATAGTATTAGCTATTCCTGGGTGTTTTAGGGTGGAGGGGAATAGTATTAGCTATTCCTGGGTGTTTTAGGGTGGAGGGGAATAGTATTAGCTATTCCAGGGTGTTTTAGGGTGGAGGGGAATAGTATTAGCTATTCCTGGGTGTTTTAGGGTGGAGGGGAATAGTATTAGCTGTTCCAGGGTGTTTTAGGGTGGAGGGGAATAGTACTTCGTAAAATTCGTATGAGGAGACAAGTCAATGCAAACTGTTAAATGGGCTGGCGAGAAAGTTTAAATTGGTAATCTCAGGTACTCGCAACAAATTTGTCAAGAAAAATATTTGAAATGTTAACTTAAAACATTAACTGCAGTTGTCTTCTGTTCATTTAGGCTTGTATTTATACTAGTAGTACAGTAAAAATTATATGGCCTCTCACAAATAGTTTTGGTATAGATTAATTGAACCTCTGACATGAGAAAAAGTAATGCTGTGTATTTATTTTTTAATGTGTCAACAGTGATTCTTCAGACATCATTAACCTCAAACAATACAGCTTATTCACGGTTTCATTAACACAAAGAATGGCAGACGCCGTCTTCATGCTTACTGGTAACCAGAACACACAATGAGTTGATAATCTCTTTATTGAATTCTAATGTACATGTTCTCCGGATTTTGACACAAAGACCAGCAAGTACATGATGCCGCTATGGCACAAACATTACCCATCAAGGTAAACACAGTAAAAGGTCCATTGTCATTTGAACTTGTGTCTCATGAATGCGAGTGATTCGATTAAATCCCAACAGTCCCGTAGTGGGGCGATGGAGGATGGGAGTTACATGCAGGTTACCAGGTCAAATTCCAATGCCACTTCTGTATTACAACCTTAGATCTACTGATGTTCTTAAAGACTGACTAGCTTTAAATGTTCAAAACCCAGTGGACTAAGCATTGTAATGTGAATCAGAATGAACCGGGTTCTAATCTTGTTCATGCTTCCATGTGAGTTGATTTTTAACCGTACCCCGGCCTACAATGAACCAATCAATTCTGTTCTTAAAATTCTAGATCAGTTATTGTACAAGGTAATTCAGCGTTTGGTGTTATGGAAATTACAGTTTTAATTCATGAGGACTACTCACCACATCCGATTACGCAACGGTATGCATTTCCAACAAAACAAGAACCGACCTCACAATACAAAACATATTGGTAAACACGCAATTACCCACAAGGTGGTATGGTGTATGGCCAATGTACCACGGCTATCACAAGATAACTGTCTGGATATAGCCCTTAGCTGTGGTTTACTGGCCATATATCTGATGCCATAATGCTATTATAAACTGGTTACCAACAAAACTAGAACGTGTAAAATAGGAAGTGGTATCAGTAAGTGATAAGGGGGTGTGTTATGGCCAATATACCACAGCCAAGCATTGCCGAGTGCCTGGACATAGCGCTTAGCCGTGATATATTGGCAATAACACATCCCCTCGTGCCTTATTGCTTACTGATACCAGTTCATATTTTAAACGTTCTAGTTTTGTTGGTAACTTGTTGGTGACCGCCCCCAATATACCTTACTGCGCTTATAAATCTGTTACCAATGCAATTAGAGCAGTAAAAAGTGATTATGTCATACCCTTGGTATACATTATCATATACCACAGCTATCAGACAATCAGAATTCAAACCACTTAGTTAAGGTCTGATACACCAACGCTTTTAGCCAATTAGCATTGAGGACTTGAACCATCCGCTTTATGAATAAAACAATCTATATTTGTTTGTTAGACACACGTCAAGCTAGTATAATATAACGGAACCGACGGATCAAGCTCAAAGAAAATATGACAAACACAGTAACATTTGAAGAGAGCACAAAGAAAACATGCATAACAGTTAGCTGAACATGGTTCAGAGTATTGGATGTGTCTTAAGCACAATGCCGTTTAGAGGCATTACTTGTGGCCCTGGTCCCGGCCCTCACTGACACACAGTGCCACGGGGCCAGGGAGAAGGCATTTCATTTTTTTAAATTCATACAGACCCACTGTGTATTTCAAGCTGTATTTTCCCTAGCTGGCCAGTTGAGATTCAACCCAGCCCAGGTTGTTCTCTGTTCTATAAGTCAGAATACCTCTGACTATCCAACTGACACCTTCAACTAACCTGATTAATATTTCTGAACAAATCATGTTTAGAAACAATCAAATGTGGCCCGAACATATCTTTTATCATTCTAAATGCACTTCACTTATAGCTAGCTATATGAAAACAGCTTTTCAATAATTGATTACACGCCCAGATATAAATGGTCAGGTATACAATCCTCTATGATTAAGTCAATGATACAATTTGTATCAACAAAGAAAGGCTTTCTCTGTCTACCATGAATTGAGCTGGTAACTGTAACAGACTGTTCACATTAAGCTCCGTCCTAGATTTTCTTTTCTTCTTAGAACTGGAGCTAGAGTCTGCTTTGTCTGCAGCAGCTACCACGTTAGACCCAAAACAAGGGGCCAGAGATGTTCCTTACTAAAACTAAGGTACACAACAAGACAACGTTGCTGAACGCGCCCATCTCTACAACTACTGTAACAAAACACTAATGGACATTGTCTGAACTGAGAGGACTGCAACTCAGCCAACTATTATCCCAACATTGACTGGAACCAACTGACAGACAGCAATAAAAAACACTGAAAATTTGAATAAATTAGACATACGTTTTAAGAAAGCTGACGCCAAATTGAACACATTATTATTTACATAAAATTGAAAACCGAGATTCTGCTGATGAATGATAATCAATTTGGAAATGATTACAAATAGAGTAGTTCAGCATAGAAGTAAAGAGTAGGTGTATCAGGTTCCTCGGATTTGATTGCCAATGGGATTTTCTAAATGTTTCAGATTTGATAAACATCTAAGAAAAAGTGCTTTTTTTCGAATAAATCCACATCCTCACCTGCAAATGACGACCACTACATTATTGACAAACAAATGTACAGCCAAATAAATGAAAAAGCTCATACTGTCAGAAGCACAACAACGTGTGGTCATGAATAGAGGGACAAAGTAGGCTAGCAGGACTCAGTAGCCAGACTGAGACTTCTCAGTCAAGATGGCGGCCGCTAGCTGCTGGGCGTCTGTCACATGTGGGTTCATCCCCATCACCCTGCCCACCAGCTCAGAGGGGAAGATGTTACACAGGTTGAGGTAGACCTTCTCCCTCAGGTCTCCGTACCGGCTGAGGGCAGGGGGCTCCTGGTGAATGTGGTGGGGGGGTATGGTCAGATGGGGTGGCTGGGGGGCTCGGTAGGAGTGGGCGGTCTGTCTCCAGGAGGACGCGTGTCCCCAGCCAACGTCGGCGGTCTCTGGGAGGCTCTGGTAGGTTTCATAGCAGGTCTGAGGGGCTTGGCGGCAGTAGGGATCCCAGGAGAAGGCCTTCCTTCGGGGCAGCGGGGAGCGTTCGTACAGCCGGGAGTCCGACAACGTCTCCAGACGCGTGTTGGCCAGGCAGCGGCCCAGAGAGGTGCCAGCGGGGTCCGGGACGGACTGGGACACGGGGCAGCTAGAGCGGGCACCCACAGACTGGTGCTGGAGGTGAGCGTGCATCGGGTACACAGGGAGCTTGGGGTGGGGTTCAGGGGGCACGTCACCGGGCAAGCTGTGACCCCGTGCCAGGTTCTGGTGATAGCCGTGGAGAGCAGAGGAGGGGGCGTGGGTGTGGTGGAGGTGATGTGGCTCGGGCGGAGGGGCAGAGCGTTGGTGATGATGATGATGATGATGACGGTGTTGATAGTGCTGATGGTGCCCGTGACGGTCCGGCGGGGGGTCTAGGCAGCCCGGACAGGAGGCCCTCTCCCTGTACGAGTCACAGCCCGCAACGCCCTCACCGCCACAGTCCGACCAGCCCGGGAGGCGGAGGTCCGGGTCCGGCGGGAAGCGGCACTCCGGGCTCCTCCGTGCCGCCTGGCTGGGAACAGAACGGGCCTGGGTCAACGAGTAGTAGCTCAGGTCCGGAGGTTCACAGCTGGAGATGTATGGATAAGGGCCGGGAAGCGGGGTCAAGCGGTGGGCGTCCCTGCCCAGGCTCGGTGGCTGGTCCTGGGGGTAGCTGAGGGGTGAGGAGGCAGTTGCTTCAAGGGCAGGGGACAGAGTGACACTACCGCCGCTGCTACTACCGCCGCTGCTACCGAGGCTGTTGTCGCGCCTGTCGGCGTGTCTCAGCCGGTCCTCTGCCTCGCTGTACGACAGTGCCCGGGTGCCCGGGTCGGACGGCTTTTTAGAGGCGCAGCCTCTCTTGGCGCCCATGGCTACGTTGGTGGGCACGCTGTGGCTCTTCACCAGGCCCGCGCCGGCCTCGCCGCCCTGGCCCTTGGCGCCAGCGGAAGTGGCGCAGGTCTTGGCGATGGCTCGCAGCTCATCTGCCACCGAACGCTGGGGCTGGGCACTCCGTTCAGGGTGATAGTACTTACACTTGTGGCCATATGTGCACTTCTTACCTGGATGGGGGGGTAGAGATAGGGTACTTAGCATATAGGGTAGTTAGCACACTGACTAGAGCTCATGCGGGAGGGGTAACCTGAGACATTAGGGCAGGTCCAGTAGTTGGACATTATACGGCTATACAAGTTGAGGAGGCATTACACTGAGGGAAGTCCAATGAACAGAGTGATGTTAGGCGCTCACCATACGGACAGGGCTGCTTCTTGTGTTCTGGCATGATGGGACGTTTCCGCAGAAAGTTCTCCAGACTGGGGCCGTGACGACCGAGAGGGTCGTCAGGAGGCATGAACCTGGGACGGAGAGGGATGGATGAGTGAAGGGGGAAGAAAAGGAGTGAAAACCGTGAGAACGAGGTATTGTTTAGGGCACAGGACTGAAAGTATCCATTTGATGTGGTTTAGTACCTGGCCGTTTAGGATTAAGTACTAATTTAATCTAGGATTTGCACTTCTTGTTAGATGCTAACTGCATTTCGTTGTACTGTACTTGTATTTGTTCAATGACAACAAAGTTGAATCTAATCTAACGCAATGAGCCCCGTCAACCGTTACCAATTCCAGACTAAAGCAGCTTCATCACTCCCTCCTTACTTGTCGTTGACGAACGAATACATAAGCAGCCGCTCGTCAATGAACTTCTTCCACTCCGGCTTCTCATTGGCCAGGTCACGGTAATTGTCGTTGGAGACAATGATGCCGTCGGACTCGTAGGCCAACTTGACGATGAAGCGGTCATCGTAGCAGACCACCCGGCGACCCTGGACCCGACGAGAAGGAGTGAAAACCAAGATCTTCTCCTTCTCCAGACGACGTAGGACCTCCTGGTCTACAGAGAGAGAGACGTGGAGAGCAGAGGGCATCAATATTTGGCTGACCTCTCAGCAGTACATCTGTGTGTGTGAATGTGTGGTTACCAGTGATAAGGGCATCGGGACGGGACTGCTCTTTCCTCCAGGCGGGAACAAACACAGTGATGTCACAGTGACCTCGCTCCAGGAACCAATCGACGGCCAGCTGGATGCCATGGCAGGAGAACACCTCCTTATTGCCGTGGCTACAAGAAGTCGAGGCAGGCTTTACAAGCAGGAGTAACGTCAACTGATTTGATATCCTAAAAACCCTGATAACTACCTTACAAGCTCCAACATCATATCAGCAACATGCAGGTGACTTGGACATCAGATACACAAGTAACCAACCGGTATCTACATAGACCGACTACAGTGAAAGAAACAGGCCATGTGTTTGTCCTGCAGGCATTCTGAGCCATGTATGGTGGCAGGGTAGTGTACTGGTCAAGAGCGATGGGCCAGTTTCCTCGCCAGGTTGCTGGTTCTAGCTCCCGAGCCAACAAGGTGAATGACAGAGTTTGTCCCTGAACAACACAGTTAGCCCCAATTGCTCCCAGGTCATTGCCGTAAACAAGAACGTTTCCTAAAGTTAAATCATTCAAAAAAAGAAAAACAAACATAGACCCTCACCTCATCGCCACATTGCTGCCATCCAGGACCACAGGGCGCAGGTTGTCCTTGTCCTCCAGGAGGAGGTCTGCCTGAAACGGGGAGTCTGACCTCCCCTGCTGGGCCTCCCCAACCTCCACGTAACCACAGGTAGAGGAGGAGGAAGAGGAGCAGCAGGAGGAAGACGACGCGGCCTGTGAACCCGTAGATCCGGTCAGCTGTTTTGTTGTCTGGGCCTTACCGCCCAGTTTCACCAGCTCCCCCAGTATGTCGTTGATGAGCGTGTCCGGGCCCAGCTTGGCCAGTACCAGTCGCACCTGCTCTTCTGCGTAGCCCAATTTCAGGGCAAACTCCAGTTTGGTCTGGTACTCCCTCAGGGCTTCCCCGGACGAAGAATCCCCCGACAAGAAGTCAGGAGGCCCTTCGGAACCGAGGTCCACACACCGAGTCCTGCACAGCGGCTGGTGGGAGTTGGTGGTGTTGGGAACAGGTGCGCCTCCATCCGGGTTAGAACCGGCGCTGGTTCTACCAGACTCCGGCTCACTGTCGGACACGGCGGTGTCTTCCCCCTCCTTTTCCCCAGGTGTGGACGAGCTGCTAAAGCTACCGCGGCCCTCCTCCTCCTCGCCCTGCTCCATACTGGGCCCCGGATCGGCGCCAGCCTGCCTGCCGTTGGAGCCTTCGATATGGAGGTACTCTAAATCCAGTCCCAGGTGTCGGATGTGGCCTGCTCCATCCTCTTCTGGATGGTCCCTCAGGCCCATGAATCTGTCCCAGACATCCAGTTCTGGACTGAGCCCTTCTACCCACCCGTCTTATCCCATCCACGTCATTAGTACCTAAGAGAGACAGAGAGAACAGTTAAATAGATGGTTAAATCTGGTGGTCCAGAAAGATTATGAAATCATTTCACAGTGCGGAAAGTCAAAACAATATTCTTGAGTGTAATTAGACAAAGACCTATAGGCAATAATCAGCGCTCTTTATTGCGTACATTGTGTTATTGTATGTGTAATTAACAAGGTAAATTATTGAGAAAATTCTCTTCTACACTAAAGATTTTACAATAACTGAGCAATTTACTGTGCAGTAGTTACTACAACACAGACAAAGATTTAATGTGGTTTTCTAAAGTTAGAATCACTGATATTTTGTTTTATTTCACCATTATTTAACCAAGGTAAGTCAATTTAGAACCAATTTTAATTTTCTATGATGACCTAGACAAGACGGGTAAATGGGTAAAAATGAAAATTGTTGTGCGTCACTTTCCAAGATAAAATGTGACACTTTTCCATCAGATACTCCCAGCGGCTACTGCGTTCTAAAGACGATGTCTCGCATTACACATGATGTAAATGTTTGTTAAATTAAATTATTTTCACAATTGTTGTGGTCTAAATCGGCTCTTACTGACACCAACCAGGCTGCCCATCTTTCCATTTACTGTAACCAGAGTCCTCACCCCCCTGAGCACTGACCAACACTGGACGTCAGCAGACGCTGAAGAGGACTTGAAATTTGATCTGTCCAAACCAGCCTTGATTTTACAGACATCTATGTTTCACATGTTTGTAGAGCACAGCACACCAGAGAACAATATACTAAAGTGATTAGAAAACAAACTACATCAGTAGACTGTTCTAGAATAGTAGAGTTCAGTACTGCACCGTAGAGCTCACTAGAGTAATGTAGCCCGCTCTGCTTTGCTGAGAGGGGGGTCCCGCTCTTTTAGAGGGGCCAGCCATTGTGTGCCTCCCAGGCCACATCACAACGCATCAATCCCAGGGGAAATAGGCGACGCGGGGTTTAAACACAAACCGCCGTTATGTGTGGGGCTGACGCCATGTGCTTCAGGAACATATGGTCCCCCCACCGGGAAGAGGCCCTCGCTTCAACACAAAAGGGATATGGAGTAAATGCTAGAGACATTAGAGACACTCGGGCCTCAATGGTTATCTACAGGTTTGCTGAATTTGAGGACATCTTAATCAAAAATTGTTTTGCCATTTTCCTCAGCTGTTTCTACACATATCTTGAATTGTGAGACCCTATCCCGAGTGAGACAGCATATTATGATACCACAAAATAAAAATAAATCTCTCTCTATGGAGACGATTATCATAATTCACTCAAAACCGTGAAAGTTTGTTTCTATCAAATTTATTTATAATCAATCAAATTTATTTATAAAGCCCTTTTTACATCAGCAGTTGTCACAAACTGCTTTTACAAAACACCCGGCCTTAAACCCCAAGGAGCAAAAAACAGTAGTGTTCAATTTCAGTAGTGTTGTTCAAAGGGCATCTTCACTTGTCAACAGGTGTTGCCTCTTGCCAGCCTGTAGCCTTCTAAAGAATACGCCTAAAGTCTAATCCAAATGTTTTTGTCTGTTAAATTTGATCATCTCTTTAAAAGGTGTCATGGTGGGGTGGGAGGAAAGGAGAAGGGGCGCATTTTATGAAAGAGGACTGCTTAGCAACATGGCCCGTGGTTGCTAGGCTGCAGCGATCGGAAGAATGTCTCCTAAAAATGCCAAGACAGGGCCAGAGCTGGAATAATTAAGGCCTTTGTCCACAAAGGGAGACCCGAGGCAGGGGGTGGGGGGCTTAAGTGTGTCTGACGGGCGTTTCCCAACAAAACAACTGCCAAATGCACACTGGGTGACCTCCCAGCCATTGTTGGGTCGGTGTGCTGCGCCTGCACACAGCCACACGGGGTGGGGTGGAGTGGAGTGGGGGGGGGGATTCGGTCTTTCGCTGCAGGCCTTCGATGACCGTCTTTCAACACCTATTCTCCCGGGGATTCATGACTATCAGTCACTGCTGATGGTGGAGCCGAGCGGGGGAGGCCTCAGTCTCATCGCCGTCATCGCCGTCGCCTGCAGAAGTTCCCGGACATGCAGATAATGCAAACCGGCTTACTCCCCTTTTCCTATTTATAGTGTAGCTCAGTCAGTGACAGCTTGACTATGAAACTGTTTGTCTCCAGACAGCTGCCAGGCTCAACTTCTGTTTGATTCCACGGCATCTTTCAAACATCAGCCCAGCCATCCACAGCTCCTGGACCACCCTGGCACGGGCTCTTCATTCATTGATTAAAGCACTGAAGCATTAGGCTAATGAATACGTAAGAAAGGGCTTTGAGAAGGTGGGTGGGGGCATCGGGGGAGGGGGTGCGCCCTCTTTGGTTCTGGTGTTGGCGGGGTAAAGGGTGCCGGTGGGAGGCCGCTTTCTGCAGAACTAAAAAAGAGGAAGGGTTAGCCCGGTTCCTCGCTGGCGGGGAAGTGGGTGTGGGGGGCTCCAGGCCACGCTGCTATCGGCCAGAGCAACAGATGTCTTCTGGAACTACAGGGGAACAGCAGCAACTGGTGGTCCTCTCCCCATGACTCCCGCCCTGGCAGCATAGTCAATGGATCCCGCTGCGGCTCGCCAGGCTAAGTCACGTGACACTAGAAGGGGGACCACCTCTTCTTTACCCCCCCCACCCAAAAGACAACACTGCCCCTCTTCACTCTCATCAGCAACACATCAGTCACACGGCCACCCCGTCAAGCCAATATGAGGGGTGCGTTTTTTGTGTATCCTCCATTTCGGTTGGACAGTTTTACCAGACATGCTCATTCAAAATGTGTTTTTGAAGCAGAGCAACTAATTCACCCGAAGGCTGATTTCAAAACCAAACCAGAGACATTAAGATTGGTCTTTTTACATTCTCATTCACATGGAGCATAATCTGAAAACAGTCAACACTGTCATCACTTTAGATCAAAAATTTGAAATTCTTCTAACCTCTTAACCGCTTTTCTATGCCACTGGTATTTATATAGGTTAACTTTTATTAACTGTAATTTCAGTGCTGTATGTATATCCAGTAACATAATAGATTTAGCAGTACTAGGCATATTTTGGTTAAATGTGACTAACCTAAAAAACTTATTTTAAGACTTTATAACTTTTGCCCTCATTCTCCAGATTTCGTTATTGTAAAGCCAAATGAACTAAACACTGAAACAAAATTCTCAGTCCCTTTCTTATATACATTACAGCCTTTGGCTTAAAAGCCCCTGAAGAAGCTGAGAAAAGGTGTTTCCTGTTTAAGGTTAGTTATGTCCCTTGTGAAAGAGGCCCATGAAAAAGAGAGGCCTGTCATGCAGGTGGGGTGAGACAGGGTGTAAAGGTGGCCACTCTCCTGATAAACCTGATTCAGAGATCACTATGAAGTCATCATGGAAAAACAAACTCATTATGCTGTATGTAAGCCTACCAGGGAAATTGTGGCATTGGAAAGACCCATTCACTGTCTCCACATTGTTTTGTTATAGACAAAATGTATAAATGATTAAATATTTATTGTGCTATCACTCTACACACAATAACCCAAAATGAGATCTGTCAGCATGACAACAACCCAAAGCACAAAGCCAAGACAACACTGGAGTGGCTTTGGGACACATATTTGAATGTCCTTGAGTTGCCAAGCCAAACCCAAGACTGGAACCCTACTGAACATCTGTGGGGAGACCTGGAGATAGCAGTTCACTGACAATTCCCATCTAATCTGACAGCACTTGAGAGGATCTACAAGGAAGAACTTGAGGAACTGCCCAAATCCAAATGTGCAAAGCTGGCAAAAGCATACTCAAGAAGATTTGAAGCTGTGATCACTCCCAAAAGTGCTTCTTCGAATAACGGTTCTGAATACTTATTTGCATTAGATATTTCCGTTTTTTATTTTCAATAAATTGGCACAAATTTCTAAAAAAACATTTTATCCTTTGTCTTTAAGGGGAATTGTGTGTATATTGACGGCAAAAAACAATCAGTTTTAAATTCAGTCTATAAATGAACAAAATGTGGAGAAAGTGAAGGGGTCTGAATACTTTCCGTAGGCACTGGAAATGCTCATGTTAAGTATTTGATTTACACTTTTTACATTTCAGTATCTGCACTAAAAAACAACCATATGAAGTGTCCAGAAAGATGCCTAAAATAGATCTAATATGACTTACCCCTGAATTCAGGAGAACAAGAACCAAACAAAGTGAACCTCCTCAGCGAAATGCCCTTGAGAAGATAACTTTAAGCCTTCAACAGACAATAAGAAAAAGAGTCTTCCACTCCTTACTACCCGTCAAACCCAAGGATATCCAAGGAAAACCAAGGATAGAGTATCCACCATAAGGCATCTCAACGTTTCTTCATTCTACCTCGTAGCAGAGCATTTTTTTTTAAATCAAGCCAGCCAGGCAGGTTGAACAATGAGGACCTGAACAGATGGAGCTACAATGTGGACCATTCCCTGGTTAGAGACTGGCTGCCTGTCTCCGCCAATAGGAGTGCCGTTGCCTCACAATGACACACAAACGTAGGCGGGCATATGCAGACAAACCTGATCTCCTCAAGGCATGCACAGACAGACAGACAGACAGACACACAGACACGCACACACACACACACACACACACACACACACACACACACACACACAGACACTCTGAAAGGCTCTTCTCCTGCGTGGCCAATGAATCAACGAGATGGTGTGTGGCCAACAATGGAGGCACACAAAGAGATCCATGCTGGCAGCTGCAACATGAAGCCGGCCCTACCGGAGCGGAATACCTGGCTGCCGGTGAAAGGCTGGCCAGTCCGAGCCCTTTGTTTGCGGCGTGGGCCGAGGGGTCAGGGTTACGCACCCCTAATGCGCTGAATCGCGTTAAAAGCCCTTGCATGCCCTTCCAGAGAATGTCAGAGAAAAGAGGAGGGTGACGGTGGGGTTAAAGGGGGACAGGACGTTCAAATCAGGGTATGAATCAAAAGCTGGGTGTCTAAATGGGGACCTCTATTGTTGCGGCACACTTCGAGGAAATAAGACAATCCAAACTGAGTTCTTCATCAGATAACGATAAATCAGTGCTGCGAATGTGAGCATAACAGTTGTGTTAAGCATTTTTGGGGGGATTACCATGTCTGTGTAGGCTGAAAGAGCAGTCAGTAGGGACAGAGAAGGGACAGATGTTTGACCAATGCTACTGTACTGTATACTCAGTTACAATCTAACAACAAAGCAGCACATTGGCTGTCAGCTGCCAGCCACTTTCAGTTACAGTCTAATAATAAAACAGCCCATTGGCAGTCAGCCCCCAGACACTTTCAGTTACAGTCTAAAAACACAGCAGCCCATTGAGCGCCAGCTGCCAGCCACACTCATTAAGTGGTTTAGAGACCATCTGTCCCCTGGGCTTAAAGTAAACAGGTGCATTCACAACAACTGTTGGAGGTCCACCAGTAACATGATTAGAATTTTCAAAGATGGCAAGCCAAGATTTGTTTTACTTAGAGTGTGAGGGACTCTTTTACAGGAAGACAGAGCAAAATATCAATGGATTTCAATCAAGGTTGCTAATTAGGTTGTTTTAAGTGTGGCAGAAAAAAGTTAGACTAACCTGTAATTCAAAATGCCATCCCTGTTTGCAGTTTGGCCAAATAGGTATATTCTAAACGTCTGTGTCCAGGTGGTTTTTTTTTTTATTTTGTTTTTTTTTGACAAAATGCTGTTTTGCTCAATAAAACATTCCAACAACATGTTTACCGCCATGTTCTCATTCAAACTTTTAGTCACTTCCACACATAAACAATGTGCTAATAGTAACTATAGAAGACGCTGATCTACCCGGGTTCAAGGGGAACATAAAGGGACCCGCGGCTACTCTGACCAGTTCCTCAACCCTGCTGGTCTTTCCATTACAAGGGTCACATCACTCCCCTCCAGACATTTCCGTCAACATAAGGACACCGGGGTGGTATTCAATGGTCACAAAACAGGAAGAAAGTCCAGGTAATCTTTTGAAAAATGTCTTGCCCTGAGAACAGAGTCAATAATTCTGAAACAAATAAGTGCCTGATTGATCAATCATTTGCCCCTTTTCTACCAATGGCCACTATTGACACCTAATACCTCGCACACTTTTTACTACTAACTTTTATTTGCCTTTTCCCTTACCTAGCATTAAGACTTTAGTTGAGTAAAGGACATAAGCTCCACTCTCTCCACTGTGTCAACCAACCAAATAAATGTTTTCCTTCAAGGTAGTACATCTATGACTCAGTAAAACACCCAACTCGTTGGCTTTTTGGCCGATGTACAGTAAACCCAATCCGTGACATCGTGAAAGGTGGCATGGCGGTTTTTGTCCTCCATGGTCGTATCTGGATGGGATGGCAGCCTGACGTGTTGGCTGAAATTGCTGCATGCGAACACGGGCAGTCTAGATCGCTAAATGTCTTTAAGAAGCACACGGAACTGCACCTACTGGGTACCGATTACAGTAGAATCTGCAACACGTCGTTGTTGGTCCTTAACCCAAGTTAATCCCACGTCTACAATAGTTACAGTAACAACACTTGCTGGGCGTGGCAGCCGATCAAAGTTTAATTAACATATGTAAAAATGCTACTTTGTTTATTGCCTGCGGTCCATTTTACCTTTGAAACGGTCGCGTTGAGCAGGATGCAAGGTATTAAAACGTTTCGGTAACAATATATGCACATACAAGATCAAACATCCGTTCTGAAAATAAACACCTCGGCTCTACGTTGTATTTTTATTTTCGTTTTTGAACTGCTTGAACATCGCCCTGTTAACGTTTAACTTTCAGCAAGGTTGAAAAAACCTTTCGAAAAACTAGGTTAGGTTGACAGAATGACGAACTGCGGCAGAATTCCTTTTGAAGTTCGAACTGCCCCTCTTTAGTCGTCCACGGACACTAAATAACCACAAGTAAAACACCTAAAACGGCTAGTAAATATAGCTAAGACAGTAATATGTATCCCGAAATGGTCAAAAAAGGAAAACGTCGTTTTATAAAGCAAACCTTTGTCATGATGCAGATCCGCGGTTGATGCTTGGCATAAACATCCGGCGAGAGCCGTCTGGTAGGAAGTCTCCTTTTCTACAAACATAAGCTGTGAGCGAGCGGTACAGCGCCATCTTTAGTACAAGGAGTTATTGCCCAGCCTATTTCAAATAAAATGAGTAGCATTATGAACTCACGTAACATGTAGTATTTCCACGTTTGTATGGATGTAATCCTATTAGGAACGCTAAATAAAATAGGCTCTAGGCATAACAATGTAACTTAAAGACTCAGGTTAATTTAACATTACACAGACATTCAAGTAGCAGATTGTCAGCCACCACACAATACATCCAGAAGAGACTTAAATCATTGCTCCACAACCTAGTAAATTACTTAAGATTTTATTCAATGGAAAAAAGACCTTCAGGAAAATACAATAATTCCCATAATACACTGAACATTAAATTAGAGTAGCATGGTAGAAACACTTGAGGAAAAAAATGTCTCCTGGCACCTGGGCAACAAGGAACATCTTCACTAAATTTGCCACAGCCAAGGTCACTGTTGTGTTATCCAGGAAAATCAGTGATTTGCACTTTGAATTGTGTAATGTTTTGAAAAGTGAAATGAGGTTGAGGGTAACTCCTGTACATGAACCTCAAAATGATAATACAAAAGCTATAAAAGGGAAAATTGCCCTCAAATAAACCATAAATATTTATATTGATGCACATTGGTTTAACAAAACATTGCTTCTGTAAACATTTCAACATAACGTGTGCATTAAACTATTTAAAAACCACTGCAGCCGACTTAATCAAAATGAGGGTAACAAAAATTACAAACTAATAAACTAGAACTAGGACTTTAAAATGTGGCTTTTATCAATGCTTTCCATAGTGGTTTGTAACACTGTTAAAATGTGTGACTAGTTTGCCATCTCGGCATGCACTGCTTTTCACAGATTTCCAGAGAGAAAACAAGCATCTCATTTCTATACGCTTACAGCAATACGTTCTTTAGAGTAGTCACACGTGAGAGGCCTGGACTGTTCTCACCCAAACAGGAAGGGTGTCAGCTGTAAGAGGGTCAAGCTTTCAAAGGGACATGTTACCATGGAGACATTGTGATTTCCATTCTTGTAAAGTTACTCCGAACACACGTACAAAGAATTCAACCTATATAGTCAGAATCTCCAACCGGGGCAACGGAGCGCCTTGGTACCACGACAAACTGTCCCAGAGAACAACCAGGCAGAATCGTGAAACATCATGACCAAGTGCAGTCTTATTTTTCACCCAGTTGGAAGAAAAAGCAAGAAGAAAACTAAATAAATAAAACTGAGGCGCTGCTAGAGTTATGAGAGGCTTTCAGGTCGTAGTCATGTTGCAGCAGTTGTGTGTCACTTTTATCCACAGCCTGGACTGGAACTACGACCGAACGTTACAAAATGCCCCTTCTGCACTCAGAGTCAAGATATTGAAAGAATGCAGGCAAGCTGAGGGATAGAGATACCTAAGGTAGTCTCTGTTGGTCGTAAAGAGTGCAACATTATAGATATTTCACAAAATGTCTCAAATGCGGGACCCATGCTGCTTTATAATAGGTCATAATAATTCAGTGTCAGTCAAATGTCCGATTTAAAAAATATATTTCCTGTAGGAGTAATGAGGGGGAGAATGAAATGCATTCATCTCAACAGATTGTACAAGTAGGGACAAACAATTCATCATAACCTCAGTGAAGGGGCCCTTTAAAAAGGAAAACAAAGCAATTCTGTGGTTGCCATTACATTTGGGTTTTTATGTGAATTTTAAAGCTTCTTCTACAAATCTTTAGGGTATATTTAATCTCGATACTCGTTCCACTGTAATACCTCGGTCATCATGCTACCAAACGGTGGGTTAAAGTCACGACTCGTGGCCAAGACGGTCCTGTAGAGTCTACTGTACATAATGCATTCACAGTTATCCCAACACGGCCAAGGAGGCACATGTTTAAAGTTCAGTGAGGCTGGAAAATACCCTCAGGAATATATGAAACTGGGAAGGTCCCCATATACGCTTGCAGTGTCCTTTGAAAGGTTGAAACAAGTAATAAGTCAACATCTTTTATGAAGAGCATCTCCGCAGACTTCGATCCTGATTCAACCCTTATTGAGAGGAAGGCCAGAGTGAAGAAAAAAAAACAACAACACTTATTTTCAACCTCAAGCACGACCTATTTAAAAAAATGAACCATGTTGTGGCTATGGCATGTCAACATGAGTAATTGAGAAACACAGAAGACTATCTTGTCAAAATGTGATGAGGTTAACCTGAACATGACCTGGACTAAACACAATAACAAACTACTGTATGAACCCTCTCCTGTCTAGTGCACAAAGGTGCCACTTTCCATTACCATGACAACCAAGCTTTTGTTCATCCTTTTCCTCCATTTGTTTCCATTCTCCTGTGTCACACACACACACGCACACACACACTCTGGGGTTCGGGTCAATTCTGAATAAAGTGGCAAACTGCTCCTTAGTTTTAATTCAATTATTGCATTCAATTGGGCACACCCCACAGGAAGCAGAATTTGAATTGTTTTAATTAAACATCACAATGTAAATGTTTATATTGTCATATATTACCAAAACTATGTAGCATTAGGTTGAAAAACAAATTGAAATAATTCCAGTAGTCTTAAAATAGTCAAAGACTAATCTTGTTGTCTACAATTATTCAAAATTCCATTAATGTTTGTAAATATCCAAATACATTTTCCAGAATGCATCAGATAAAAATTGCAGTATGTAGAAGAACAATCAAATGTCATAACCATATTTTTTTGTTTCAGTTTGTCAATTGGTTTTGACAAACTAATAATTAATATGATGTGCATTCTTTGCATTAATAAGTGGCATTTACTGTTCATAAAATACTTTTCAAAAGAATCAGACTTTCATGTTTAATGTCTTAGGTTAACTGGTCTGAGTTGTTTTGAATAAAATCCTGCTTCCTTCCTTCAAATTCCTCCAGTAGGATGTGGCCAATAAAAAAAAAAAACACGTTTCAATTGAATACAATTCTAAAAGTCCGAACTGACCCCATCCCTGACAGACACGGGTGTCCCCCAGTCATTCTCCAATACAGACACATTAACATAAACATCTGTGGTTTTATAAATCAGGCTCAGATCTCTGCTCATATTAGTGGTGGTACAGGGCTGGGCATTAGGGCTGAGGCTACCTGATCTTAAAGAGGAGTAGCAGGACTTGGTGCTGAGAACCGAGGAAACCTGACACTGTCGATCTTCAAAGATTTGCCAACGGCCATGATGACAGCACCAACTGACCCAGTCCCATCCGCCTGTGAGGCATAGAGGGCCTCCCCTTCATGATTTCTGTCAGTTTTTCTTGCAACGGTCTAATTTGACACAGGTGATTTTGAAGGCGTCACAACACTGCAGTGCTCCGCGGAGCTTCGTACTCTGGTTGTACGTTGAGTTCAAGGTCTTCATCGTCATGAGTTATCATCGTTATGGTTGTCATCGTGTTCTTCTCAGCGGGCCTGGTCTTCATGCTGCGTGTACGCTACCAGCTGAGCAGAGAGGTCCGGCCCAGGGTCATGAAGTAGACCTGGCTGGATCCTCCAGAGCGCACCGACGCAAAGAACACCTGCAAAGCACGGGGCGTAGGTGAGAGTGACAGACGGACTGAGTGTGAAAAACAGGAAGATGATTGACACGTCGACCACTTGTTAAACATCCCCACGTTAAATAGGCAAAGTGAGTGTCCCATAAACTCACCTTGTCGTTCCTTTCACACAGGAACTTGAGTCTCTGGGCTCTCTTGTGCATGAAGACCCCGTCCAGGTGTCCAGTCTCCACAGACCTGATCTCTATGGCCTTCTCCCCCCAGCCCATTATCTGGTTGGACCTAATGTAGGCTACACACACACACACACACACACACGTTAGTAAGTGTGTGTGTGTGTGTGTGTGTGTGTGTGTGTGTGTGTGTGTGTGTGTGTGTGTAAATTTAAAACAACTATGCACTCAAATGAAATGGATTCAAATAAGTTTCCCTGCAAATCGTGTGCGCGCGCGGGCGGGCGTGTTGAGTGCGTGTGTGCGTGTTACGTACCCACTGATGTGGGCATCTCTCCCCACTGCAGGACCACGTCTTTGGTGATGCGCCCGTAGGTGTTGACATACACACCCTCGTCCTCGTAGCACACCAGCAGCTCAATGCCATCCGTGTTGGGCAGGATGATGATGGCATGGGACTGGATGCTGGTCTGGATCTACCGGGGAGAAGAGGACAGAACACGGAACTAAGACAAGGGCGGCCCCGGCTCCTATTCATCAGGAACCTGAAACATTACGGACCACGTGACAGGAAACAGAGGAAGGAGACTAAGAGGTGGATAACAGATGCGTGTGTCTTACATGTGTGGGCAGGTAGATGTCATACACCGCTCCAGAGTCCACATCCACGGCATGGAAGCCATTGCAGGAGCCATAGATGACCTTCAACCTTTGACCCTCCTCCACAGTCAGGTCAACCAGCAGGGGCTTGTGTACCAGGTCGCCGAACGACTTCAACGGAGGAAGAAATGAAAGTTATGGAATGCTACGTTGTGAGGAATGTGACTGGAAATCAAGGCCCCTGTGCAGGACGGTCTGACACTGTAACGTACCTTGAAGGCCATGAACTTGTGATAGGGCTTTGGGGCCCAAGCATACACCTCCACAGAGCTCTTCAAGGCAAGGACCAAGAACTTGATCCGCTCGTATTTTACTGAAATTCAGAGGCACGGCACAACACTCGTCAAGGATTTTCAACTGTTACAGCCTTGTAGTAAATAAAAATGAATACACAAGTGTGGTTCCTAGTGGTCTGTTGGAGAAGTGGAACATACCGACTTTGTAGTGGACACAGCCCTCCAGCTCCCCCACTGTGACCCAGCCCTGCTTCTTCTCCACCTCGGGGTCGTTGTGTAATATCTTGTTCCTCAGCCAGGACAGGTAGTAAACACGCAACTTATTCTTCTTCCCTGTGTGTAAAAGTGACGGCGTTTTAGAGCGCACAGATACTGACAAGGATTGTGTGTCTGTGTGTGTGTCACTGTGGTCCCTACCTGATATCGTGACCAGGACGTTGAGGCCTTCCAAGACGTCCATCTGTTGGATGCGTCGTCGGCTGATGAGAGGGTAGACCTTCCCCTGACCGCTGCGGTCCAGCAGCATCAGACCACTCTCTGTCCCCACCAGCAGGTTCACACCTTGGGGAAGAGAGGACCAGCACACACCAGTCAGAGGGGACGCTGGCCTACCACCATGTTCACTATACCCATTGTGACGGTCCTAAACATTTGATCTACTGAACCATCCGTTCGCTTATTCATCCGTGATCCATTCTCCCTGTCAGGTACCTACCCCAGAGGGCAGCGCACAGGATCTCAGAGTTGAACCTCTTCTTGTACTTGCGGATCTCGGGCGTGTCACTCTGGGGCCGCGTGTTGACTGGGTTCACGTTGACCACAGAGCCCTTACGGGACGGGTCTGCCCTCAGCGCGTCTGCTAGCCGCCCATCGTTCCCGAAGGCCGCTGGGAAAACCAAAAGTTACAAGTCAGAGGGAGAAAGAGCGGTGCTCCCAGGGGACTTCCAAGGGGCCCCCCGTCCAGTCAGTGCACAGCAGGGGCCCCCCGTTCTATTTATAGCTGTGAGGGTATACACTGACTCCCAGCTGAATTAGTTAACCATAATAGATAAACACTGGGAAAAGGAGAAGCCCCCCAGTTGAGCGAGCAGTTCTTATGACACTGCTCACTCGAACATCACTTATTCTCCAGTCCCTATGACGATGCAGGCCTGTTTAACATCACAAGCCAAATGATCATTTAAACTCCTGGGCGCAACGACGCAGCGGCACTGCAAGACAGGGAGTCAGACTGCTGCAGGAGAGATGAATGCAAATCAGTGATAATGGACAGAGGGGTGACTCACCCATGTTGTTGAGGGAGCTGCCACTGGAGGGGGAGACCTGAAGGAGGCGCGGGTCAATGAATGGGGTGAAGGAGGAGGAGGACTTGTGTTTCTGCATGGTGTTGCTGGCCGATTGGGTCTGGCGACACAGGCACAGGAGTGAGAGCAGATCACACACACAACCCATCTAACCTATCTAACCTGTTGGCTTCACTATCACGGTATTGCCTGAACTTATTACTTCTTGTTTTCATACTGGAAATGATTGAAATGTCTAATAAAAACACTGAAGAACATTTAACCAAATATTATTTTTTGTGTAATCTGCTTGATTTGAATATTAATTTTTGGCCAGTAGGGGGAGCCCGAACACTGCAGTAAGTTTTGTTTTTATCTCAGGTATGTATCCATTTTACTGCCCTAATGATTCTAATGTGAGCAATTAACATATCCACAAGAAGCTACAGGATTTATATGCCAATTAACGGGGAAAGGCCTGCAGGCTTTGAGAAGCCTGAACTAAGCACCACTCAGGTTCGTTCCGGGAGCCATCTAATGGCAGCTCATGGGCAAAACCCAACATGTTTATCAATTTAGAAAGGCCGTTAGATACGTTTTATTGACAAAACAATCCCTGCCAAAAAGCTATGTTTATGAGCCAGCCAACATACCAGTTTCCGTCAA
Organism: Esox masquinongy; assembly: GCA_016801175.1. Classification (NCBI taxonomy): domain Eukaryota; kingdom Metazoa; phylum Chordata; class Actinopteri; order Esociformes; family Esocidae; genus Esox; species Esox masquinongy. The sequence goes on along the minus strand of JACXGI010008521.1, from coordinate 6,394 downwards.
TCAGAGGTGCTAAGGAAAGGGGTTTGTCTGTCACCACTGACTTTCACCTCAGATGAAACAACAGACAACACTTTGTGTTGACTCTGAGGTCAGTAAAAAACAAAATGTATTCTCTACTTTGAGCCAAAACAATGCTAAATTTCCCTAAACCGCACAACTATATTTGGTCATCCTCAGAGGTGGTTGAAATGAAAAGCTATTATTGAAATTATATTTAATGAGTATAACAGTTTGTTAGGGAACTTCTCTCGTCTAAAGCATGGAGGAAACATTTCCACAATAGCTAGCCACAACAATGCCAAAAATGAAAGGATTCCTACAGTATGTAAACAATAAATGAAACTATATACAAATATGTAAAACATTAGAAAGACATTAAGGAATTATATAAAAAACTCAAGAAATATGTTCCATCACAGGAAGAAAGAGATCCAAATCCCTCTGGATGTCATAAGATGATTACATAAGATTAGAATTTTGGAAAATGATTTCTAGTGTATACTAGTGTTTTAGAAAGAACAGTTCTATGTAGAAAAGGGTTCCTGAGGCTCCTAGTATCCTGTTGATTGACCTTAGGGTTCCTAGTACCCTGCTGATTGACCTTAGGGTTCCTAGTACCCTGCTGATTGACCTTAGGGTTCCTAGTACCCTGCTGATTGACCTTAGGGTTCCTAGTACCCTGCTGATTGACCTTAGGGTTCCTAGTACCCTGCTGATTGACCTTAGGGTTCCTAGTACCCTGCTGATTGACCTTAGGGTTCCTAGTACCCTTGGTTGGGAACTACGGCTGATCAAGATAGATCAAGATTTTCATTATCTGGAAATTAAACATAAGATCTTCTAGTGTATGGACCTCAGAACGAAACAATAAGATTTCACATGCATTTAGGTTGTTTAAAGCAAACACGAAAACAAGGTTAGTGATTTAAAAGAGGCGACTAGGAAGTAGGACCAACGTGGAAGATGAAACAAAGATGTCTGGAAACTGAAATTCTGAGGGAAATTATGGGATGGAACAGGTGTAATGAGCATAATATAACTAGCCAGTGTAAAGCGCACAGACTGAACACCACCACCAAAATTCAGTAGTGAAATCCTGAAGCGAATGGTAGCCAGGTTGTTCGGGTTCTCAGTCTTCCATGATAGTAAGGTTATCCAGTTAACACACAGACACCTTTAGAATGGTATTACAATACCTAAATGCTAGAGTTGTCCAAAAGCACAGCACACCAAGCAAATTAAACACCCAGGTAGAAACTAAACTGCCAGTCAAATGGCTTTGCAAACAAAGCACAGGTGCCGTTAAGAGACAGGAGACGCGGTAGGGATGGAGAGATGGGAGATGAAGTCTAACGAGGTGTTCCGCAACCTCACAACCCCCGAAAACATGGACTTCAGCTCCCAGCTTGCACCACGGCAAAGTGTTTAACAAAAGGCCCGTTGAAACTACTTGTGAAGCCACTTAATTGCGGCCACAGTTCCACACTAGGTGGCGCTAGTGTTAGAAGTCAGAGCAGTGGGTAATATTAGGAGAGGTGAAGCAGCCCGAAGAGAGTCGGTTCAGTCAGCCAACCAGCAGGGGACAAAGTCAACTGAAAAGCCAGATTAGCCAGCTTAAGGCACAGCGGACAGAGCATTTGGCAGGGGACATACCTCAATGGCAGTGAGTTTGTCCATGGGAGTCTGGGGGGAAATGGCTGGACTGACATGGCTGGAGGAGGGGGAGTTGGAGGTGGTGGAAGTGGGGGAGTGGTGGCTCTGCTGGATAAGGTCCGGCAGCAGGTGAATGCGGCCGGCAAAGCCGTTTTTCTCCTGGTGACCCTGAGGAGTGTGCGCTTGACCGTGAGCCGGACCGGGTCCGGGCGAGGATGACGAGACACTGACAGCCGGGCGCTTTTTGTCACCGGCGCTCTGTAACCAAGAACAACCTCAACTTCCACATCCAAGCTGTACACTGGCTACAGGAAACACTGGACAGGAAGTGCTTCACCAGAAAACAGAAAGGGTTTAAAAATAACAAAAAGGAAATCAGACAAGACGCTAACTGAAACGGAGTGAAGTGGGTGGGTAGTTGAGTACTCATGGAGTGGGAATCAGGTTCTGCTTAGACAAAGGAGACCCTTCAACACTGAGGCTCTTCTCCAGTCCTACCTGTCGGATGACCAAGGTGCCATCCTTAGAGGGTGAGGTCAGGTCGTTCTCAGAGTCATCATGGGCCAGCAAGGTCTTGAGGGACGCGGTCTCTCCGTTACTCAGACCTCTCCTGGGGTAGACAACAGAACATCTCGTCACTCCCACCTCAGTCTCTGGGCTAAATGGCAAAGATTATGAGACTGCCATTTCTTGAACATAAGCCCCGCATGTTCATGATGTGTCAATACACTTTAGTAACACCGACCACATCAGAGGCCAAAGGTTAGAGTATAGAGGTCAGACGTTAGAGTTGTTACGTACCCGGCCCTGGTATCCTCGGCTCCTGAGGTGGACTCATCTGCTCCGTCCTGGTCCACCTCTTCATCGTCGTCTTCGTCGGTGGTACCTGACTCCTCGCTAGAGGAGGAATAGTCGGTCACCTTGTGGGGGGGCCGCACGTCCTCCACCGCCCGCAGCTCTTTGGCCAGGGCAGTGAGGTCCTAGTGGTCACAGGTCAAATAAGGCTCAGAATATTTACAAATACATCTTTCTTCCCCTACCTGATGTCATCTCTAACATGAATTATGTCAGGTCAGTGACTGCTAGTCTCACAGAGGGTGAGGGGGAATGATGCCTTGTCACAGGAATGAACCAGGGCAAGAAAGGGACAGTCATTCAACACACCTTAAGGTCATAGCATTAACCAGCACAGGCATCTTCAAGACCATGACACTGTGTGCCAGGTGAACTCTGAACTGGTGAAGTTAGAGGCAAGAGCAGCAATGCAGGGAGAGGGGGTGGATCGGAAGTGCATTGTCAGCCAATCACATGGCGGCTAAAGAGGATGACCAATGACAGGGCGGAAGATGAAAGAGCAATGGCGTTGGGCCCTACGCTTTTCTTAGTGGTCTCGGGAAACCGTTCAACATACACTGTCACTCATGCAGTGAGACGAGGCGACGAGTCCCATAGCAACAGAGCATGACGCCATAGTCTTGTGCACACTTGCTTACCACGTCACCACCCTGCACGTCCCCCCCCCGTAACCACACGGTTGGAGTGTCCCAGCCCAGAGCAAAACCAGGAAGACAATGGGATAAAAACAGTCAGTCATACTACCGAGGATGGCTGCAGTGCTGGCCTGCCGACCGCCAGCTAGCTAGAGAACCAAACGGCGCAGCTACTTACGGCTGGTCGGCTGGGTCGGGCAAAGTCCTTCTTGTCCTCTGGTTTTTTGGCGGCGTTGTCGGGCCGTTGCAGCGGGGAGCCCTCGGACTTTGATGACGCTGGAGGAGAGGATGGTAAACCAACGTCAGGGAAAGACACGGGCATGCATTCTATGTCCAGTCGGTCGGTCTGCCTGTCTAGACTCACAGCGAGCTCTGAACCTTTCCCCGGAGCCGGCCGGGGAGCCGGAGGAGCCAGAAGAGCTGCCGCTGCCGGGCCGGGGAACCAGCTTCTCCACGCGGTCCCACAGCAGACGCGGCTCCGCGTTACTGGAAGACAAAACGCGCAGGAGGTGAACAGGGAGACGCGCACGCACGCGGCTGAAAACCCCCGGGGGTCACCTGGCAAGTACCGACGCGGCCCAGACGGGCCGAAATCTGACCAGCGTACCTGGCAGCACTCCTCTGCACGCCCTGGCTGCTGGGCGGGCCGGCAGCCTGGAGTGGCGAGTCTCGGCGTGACAGCACCGGGGACCGGGACGTCGTCCTCACCGGGACCTGGGATGGACAACACACACACCTGGCTAGAGGGACACTGACGCCAAAACCAGAAAAACACATCCTGTCACGTCTGCCGAGGCCCAGTCCCTCTCGTCACATGGCCATCAATACAGCCTCTCACTACAGACAGAGCGTTTCATTAGGCTACAGCACAACCAGTGAACCTGTTTACAGGAGACTAACATGTATACTGAATGCTAACGTGAATAAACTCAAATCAGTGGTCATTAGCTAGAACTGTCAACCCCAGGTGGTCCAGGCCATTGTTCCCCAACTCCAGTTCCTCCACAAGTAACGTGCTAACACCTGATTCAATCTGCCGACTAATCAAGACCTCAACGTGTTGAATCAGGCGAGTTTGTAATGGGGCCACAACAAAAAACGTGTGCTGTTAGGGTGGACTGGAGTTGGGAAACATTGCTCGAGGTCTCCAGCACCTAGACTTATACCTGGCGTCAAGCACCAGGATCAGGATTTGGAAACAGGTCACAGGTATTGAAATGTTTTAGTCGAGCATCTGTTACGCCAGTGAATCAACTGAGGATGATGGGAACATGCTGAACACAGCAAAGCATTAGAAGCAGAGTCACTGGTGATGCCATGCAGGACTATACGGTGTGTAGTTAACCAGTGGGAGCACAGTAATGACACGTATTTAGAATAGGGATCTTTATTCCAGACCTACACTAGGCTGTCAATCTACCTTCATGAAAAAAATAGAGTGGAACTGGCTTCAAGGTCCCGATTTGAAAAGCACTGATCTAGATCTACACTAGACTGTATCTATCTTATTCTAGATCTACAGGATGCAGTGCCACACTGCCTTCTGTCAAAAGCCCCAGAGCACTCCCACAGGTGGTGGATGGAACCTGCAGAGAGGCTGAAGACGAGGGCGATCCTGGCCCTCAGAGGGAACCAGGAACAGGAGAGTCCCCTGGCCTGTCCTTTCTTACCCTGGGGGGCACCTCATCGCTGGGGCCCAAGGCGGGGGGCTGGGCCGGGGGCTGGGAGTGGGGATCAGTGCGTGGGGGCGATGGTGCAGCAGCGGAGTGGTGATGGTGGTGATTGTGGGGCTCCTGGGAGGAGCGCAGATGCAGATGTGCAAAACTAGCAACCACAGGCTCACTGAAGGAATGGGAGCGAGACACGACGGGGGGCGGGGCCACGCTGCTGCTCTTTAGAGAGGCCAGTTGGGACCACTGGACCTTACGGACAAACAGGTAGACAAACAGGTAGACAGACGGGAGAGAAGGGGAAGGGTAGGGGGTGAGGGGGTGGGGGAGAAGGGTTGAAACAGGTGAGAGCAGACCACAGGTTGAAGGGCAGAGATGAGGATGGGTGTGGCCAAAAACATATGCATATGTGTTTAACATAATGCATAGAATGCATGCATTTGCACAGAGACATCTTGCGTTCAGTGGAATATACATACAAACATGACAGAAATAATTGTATATAGTGCCTTCCACAAGTATTGTCAAAGTCAAGACTGCGAATTTCGCTGTACACTCGAGGCATATGAACAGACAATTAAAAGATGTCCGTCCTTAGAACTGTTCCAAAACTGTACCTGCTGATCTCTCTAAGAAATTCTAATCAGGCGCTGGTCATTTATCTGTCACCAATTGATTTTTCCCCTACCCAACTTGATTGTTGCTGATTGCTCAAGACAACAGTGGTCTTTCTATTTTAGGACATTTCAAACTGTCGACTTTGATATGCCCAAATTTTGTGCTATGGTTATAATTGAGTTTGTCTTTTCTTTAAGCATCCAAATCACTATCTTATCTTTCTTGGACAACTCCCTAGTGTTCATGTTGGACTACAAAGGCAAAAGCAAGGCATGATATAGACTTTTGTGAACAATCAATGCAACAGGAAACCTGATCAATTAAACCTGTGAGCAAAATGTCCCAATACTTATTCTCACGTCAAACGGGGGGGAATATATAACATAGAAAATAATTAAAGATAGTTCTATAATTCTGCCTTATATTCATCCTTGAATTGTAATTTCAAATGCCTTGAGAGTACAACATAAATAACATTGACTTTACTATCCCAATACTTACAGAGGGCAATGTCCACACACAAAAACAGGAAGGTACAGGCAGGACGGGAGTAAAGGGGGGTGAGACAGTATGACAACTGAGTTGTAAGAAAACAGCGAGAAGGGCGAGCGAGATGAGTGAACGGGCACCAAGCAGCCAATCACATGCAACGTCCTCTGCCCTCCTGGATCATGTTCGTGAACGGTGAGAGGTCAAGCAATCCACATGTAACCCACTATGATGTAACACAGGAGTACCGGAGTGATGAGGCTTCTCAGTGTGCTACGACCTCCACTAACTGCACTGTGTGCTGGGGAATTCATGTCACCAATATCTTGTTTTCAGACTGGGGGGTGGGGGTTAGACAGAGGGAGGGGGAGACGGACAGGAGGAAGGGTTTACCTGTGGTTCCATGGGCCGGTGCATGACAGGGGGCGCAGACTCTGAGGAGGAGCCGCCATTGGAGAAGGGTTCAGAGCGGGG
>JACXGI010008520.1:21104-33418 GCA_016801175.1 Esox masquinongy | reverse complement strand
AGCTACCAGTACCTGGTTTAAGGACCATGGTATCCCTGTTCTTAATTGGCCAGCAAACTCGCCTGACCTTAACCCTATAGAAAATCTATGGGGTATTGTGAAGAGGAAGATGTGATACACCAGACCCAACAATGCAGAAGAGCTGAAGGCCACTATCAGAGCAACCTGGGCTCTCATAACACCTGAGCAGTGCCACAGATTGATCGACTCCATGCCACGCCGCATTGCTGCAGTAATTCAGGCAAAAGGAGCCCCAACTAAGTATTGAGTGCTGTACATGCTCATACTTTTCATGTTCATGCTTTTCAGTTGGCCAACATTTCTAAAAATCCTTTTTTTGTATTGGTCTTAAGTAATATTCTAATTTTCTGAGATACTGAATTTGGGATTTTTATTAGTTTTAATCATCACAATTAAATTAAATAAACATTTGAAATATAGTCTGTGTGTAATGAATGAATATAATATCCAAGTTTCACTTTTTGAATGGAATTACTGAAATAAATCAACTTTTTGATGATATTCTAATTATATGACCAGCACCTGTATATACGTACACATATACGTTACGTACACACACACACACACTCGTTGAGTTGCGATCAGCATCGAGTCAGTGTCAGGCAAGGAAGTTTTATTTGCATAGTGCATTATGTACACAGAGGCAATTATTAGGACAAAAAATGAAAATACAAACATTAGATAAATGTTGCACAAAAGACAAAGTATACAAATTTAAAAAATGAAATAGGTTTCTAGCCTAGATTTAAGTGGTCAACATTGACCAGTGGCCAAAAATGAGACTATCTTTAAAAGTTGCACCTACTACACAAACAACCAGAAGCAACTTATTCCCTAATCTTTTACAATCAAAAGGTAGACTGAGTGTGTCCATTGTGTAAAGTGAGAAATGCTATGCCTTATGTTTGATGTACCCAACATGATGCAAACATACTGTCAACTTGCCCTCCAGACTCTAAGGTAAAATAGAGGGATTGGAAGGCGGTTCAAGGGCTGTGTTAGCTTTCATTGATTTCATAAGACACTTCCTCAATAGCTGATAGCACGGCCTGATGCTGATGTCTGTTGCGTAGCAGAGCTATAACTGGGGTCCAATGGGCTGGTTGTTGAAGGATACTGCAGTGCATTCTGCTTGCCAGAAGAAAAAAAGTGGCAAACACAATTCTGAAAAATACCCTTGGAATAATACCAACACTCACTAGCCTGCAGAGGCCCCTGATGAAATTGTAACATATTTTCAAATTTTAGTTGTTCAATTTATATTAACAGCTTTAGGAAGCCATTAAATTAAAAGAAAAATAAAAACAGCCCAACTGTTATACAGTTTGACATTCTTAATGTAAACCATTATTTGAACAGACTGAAACAGTGTCTAATATCTAAAGTATGTTTAAAGGGAGTTAAATTGACTTTCTTGATGTAAACTATTATTTGAATAGACAAAAACTCTGTATATCTAATATCTAAAATATGTTTGAAGGGAGTTATATTGACATTGACTGGTGTTAAGAACAAAAAGTTGTAGGGACATGGGAGTGGTGTGCAGCCCTCTCGTGGGAAAAAACACACAAAATTACACAATCCCTAAAGTACAACCAAACAAAATCCCAAACACAACTTTTAAAGGAATACAAAAATATGTTTATTTTCATTATGGCAGATCAGAACAAAAACAACTGTGACACAAAATGCAGTTGTAGAAAAAATACAAAGCTCTCATGCGTGTTTTTCTTGTTCCATGACATATGACCAACAATAATTTATGTCTTTTAACTTATCTTCTGGTCGGATGAGCTGTTTGAATATGAGTAGGCCTTGCCTAAGACTATTCTGTCTCTGAGAAGCTTGAAGAAGGCGTAGTAGTTGCTGAAGAGAATTAAAGCCAAGGATATTGTCTGATGCCACTTCTCTGAGCATATCAACGAATAGAGTTGGTAGAATATCATTGCACCTTCCAAGATGATAAGGATGTTCAATATTCGTAAGGGCTTGTTGAAGAAAAACTAAAGGACACAAAAAGGGAGGAATGTTACTGTAAAATCCTGAAAGCACATTTTAACCTAAATTTCAAATTATCTTTACCTAGCAGTGTAGCTTCTAGCTGTATAGATAATGCATTTTCAACATTTTCAGTTTATTTTAAGAATGTGTTCACAACATAAAAATGTTGTTGCCTTATTTGTTTTTTATATATATATCCTTTAACCTACAGAATTGATGTACAATTCACAAATATGGTGTTGCCTCAAAAAAACAACTCCTATAAGGTTTTGGAGAGGTGAAAATAAAAAAAATGAATCCCCCGATAGTATTTTCCAGCGCATATACTATAGGTGTAGGACATTCCCTGACCAATAACCATGATTAAGCTTGCAGGAGGTCCAACCCACCACAAGGAGTTGCTAGAGCGTGACAAGACAAGGAATTCCCATCCGACCTCACACCAACGTAACATGTGAGGTGTTGAGCCAAACTGCCTGGCCTATGTAGAAACACTGGAAACTGTTGGTATGCCGTGCCCTGGTCGGAATGATTCTGCTGTTAAGCTCGGCCAGGGCTGCTCAATCCTGTTCCTGAAGAGCTACCGTCCTGGAGATTCTCTTTAACCCTAAAAGCAGTGACTGGCTGAGGCTCAGACAAGACCAGTCTTCCACTTAGTATTACTTACATAGAAGCGATAGTGGGAGACGTCTGAGGGGACAGCCACATTGTAGTACCCCATAGCTTTGTAGACATTCTTATTGTGTTTCACCAGGACACCCTGGGGCCACATGTACTCTTCTGTCCATCTGTAAGAGAAAGGGAGCAAAGAAGGTTAAAATGCCACATTTTTACTGTACTACTAGCAAACATACAGCAAAAATTACCAGTACACGTCTGCTGTTAATGATGTACGTTAATGTTTCAAATAATATTTTTCTACTAAATTTATCTGAGTGTCCATTTAAACTTTCTTGCCAGTCCGTCTATCAGTGTGCATTAACTTGTACTCTCATTATACTCATTATCGACCCGCATTACCATCCTTCCCACTCTAAACCACCTTGGACTAGCTAGTACCCGTTCAGTAAAGGAAGATGAGGAAGAGACATGGCATGTTACTGCTTAGAGGCAGGATTCTACAGAGTGCACCTTTAATCATTTATAATCAGTCATTATGCCGATGTCATAACCCTCTAATAACACTAGAGATGTACAACAATTAACATATTATTAAAGGCATTAATTGCAGTATTATAGACCCTCCAAAATCTTCATGTGTCCCTATCTGGTGAAGATATTCAGAAAACTGACCGTTTTCAGGATAATGGAAACAAAACTGACATAATGAATGAACAAAGTTCATTCAAAGTTACTAGTCCTAAAATCATTAAATATTCATAGCACACTTAGGACAGAGTTTTCAATATATTGTATGTTGAAGTAGGTCTGCAACTAGCCAATATCGTTGATAATGTTGATAATGAAAAATAGTTGGCTACAAATATCAATATTGATTAGTTGCGTCTCACTGGTAGAGATGGGAAGGAAACTCACTTTAAAACACTTCTCATGCCATGAAGACAAACTATAACTCAACACAAAGCAGACAATTACACACATTTTAGATGAAGGTATTGTGCATTGCCCTCTTCATCCTCTATCGTCATGGCTCCAATGTGTTAGGGGCTCATGCATCAGAATTGGGCTCCCATGCCACGCAAGTGCAGTCTTGCACCATTTGATGTAAACAGTCTGCTTTTGTTTTAGCCTGGCTTCATGGCATGAGTAGCGTTTTGAAGTGAGAAATATTTCTCAAATGTGTGGATGAGTAGCGCATTATCATTAGCACCTCCAAACCCTAGGTTATTTGACTAAGTGGAATTTCTTTACACAGTGCCTGATGTCACTGATGGATCACACTATGAGTGTGAAATCCTATTTTCACACACAATAGAAACTTTGAGGAAAATACATCGACAGTCGATCTCAATGTATTTCTCTACTGACGATGCCTCTGTATAGGCTCTACATCGGCTATTGTTAAAGCTGCCTGCTATAAGATTCACAGTGAACTTTTAGTGTACTCCTCATTGTATTCCTCATTGTCAGTCACCACAGAGATGTCTCTAAAGTTGTTTTAAATACAACATTATGCAAGATTAAGAAAATGAAAACATGTTTTCAAATAAAATAGGCATTTTTTCCCACATTATACATCATTTCTCAAAGCACTAATAGACAGATTAAGGGATTATCAAAGTAGTTGTAACTTGCATCCCTATACTGAAGAAAAACAAATATTGCTAAGTAATTTGGTCGCCATGGTCAGTTCGTCTCCGGCAGTGAGGCCGTCTCACGGGCTGTACTCACATGTGCTGCAGGACATTGGAGCAGAGAGACGGGTCTACTTTGTGCCAGCAGCCCAAGTGTGCAGCGGCCTTATGCAGCAAGTCACAATAGCGAGGGGGAAGCAGGTGTCTCATGAGGATGACTGAGGTACTGACAGACACCAGGATGAAGAGTTCACAGGACCAGCGCTTGTCCACGTACTGTGTGCTCTGCAGGGCCACGGCCGGCAGTCAGAGGACAAAAACAGCATTTCACAGATACATTTAGAGGCATCAAGCAATTCATCTTTTCCAGCTGATTATGATGACACACCCAATCTACGTTATGTAACGTCATCATCTTGTGCAAAACAAACAGAGATCTGTGTTTAAAAACATAGATATTTGGAACACAGTACCACATCCTACAACACAGAAAATAAACCACCTCAGTTATTACCACAGACGTTAGTTCTAAATAACCAAATATTTGAGATAATTACTACGAGGGTAATGTATACACTCAGCGTTCGGAGATGCCCTTCTGCACACCACTGTTGTGAAGAGTGGTTATTTGAGCATTTGTGGCCTTTCCGACAGCTTGAGCCAGTCTGGCCATTCTCCTCTGACCTCTTTCATTAGCAAGGCGTGATTGGCCGTTTTTCATACAAACACTCTAGTTCCAGTATGTCTGAGGTCATTGGTCTTACTATATAACCACCATCAAAATCATTTGGAGGCATTTGCTTTTAAAGTCAATATGGCAGTTGTATCATCCATGAAGACAAGCGAGACAGTTCCAGTGGCAGCTATACAGTACCAGTCAAATGTTTGGACACACCAACGCATTCAAGGGCATTTATTTTTACTATTTTGCACATTTTAGAACAATAGGTGACTACTTCAGGAAGCTGGTTGAGTGCAAAACTGTAATCAAAGCAAAGGGTGGCTACTTTGAAGAATCTACAATAGGAAATGTATTTTGATCTGTTTAACACTTGTGGTTCCTAAATGATTCCTTAAGTGTTGTTTCATAGTTTGGATGTCTTCACTAATATTCTACAATGTGGAAAATAGTAAGAATAAAGAAATCCCTTTTAATTTATTGCTGTCCAAACCATTGACTGTATATGCACTTTTTCCTTCATTAAGGTTTCTAATAGAATGCTCAGGCCTTATAATGGCTTCCATCACTTTCACTGGCCTTGGTCCTTGACAGACACCAATAGCAAACTCCATATTCAAACGGAAAACCTAGAAGCAGAACTCTGACAGCCCTTCAATACCTGTACAAATGATGCAATGAAACACACATGACTAACCAGATACACCTGTCAACCCAATTCTCCCAATACATACTTTAACAGTAATTGCTTAATTTTACATGAACTTTAAGTATAGAGCCAAGAGAAAGATGCTTCACTCTCCCAAGAATTAGAGGGCACTTTATTTACTCACCTTAACAAACCATACAGGTACGAAGGCCACATAGTATGCACTGAGCATGGAGCTAACCAGCACCTCCTTCATCCTCCAGTTAAAATCCATCTTCAGGTACTCAACCTCTTTGCGGATGAGATCTGGGGAGAGACAGCAGGCATGTGTGGGCATGGTCTGGACGCCGTACAGCTGGCTGGTGTGCTGTTTCCACGTCTCCTTCAGCACTGTCAGGTAGTCCCGCCCACGGCCCACGCTGCCCACCTCCTTTGACCCAATGCTGGCAATGTGTGAGAGGGGCCCCACCCGGCGGAAGTCACAATTCAACCGGAAAAAGGGGATGTACATGCCAAACCTGTGGAAACAGGGGAATGCAGAGCTCTCAGGAAAAACCGTAACTAGTACCGTAACTCTAGTTAAAACCGTAACTAGTACCACTCTATTCACAAGACAGGGATATTATTAAGTCATTTCTTTCTCTCTTAATTTCATGACATACAATTGGTGATTGAGATACGCCTGCCGAAGCCATTCTAGTTCTTAACACTCTGCTCTCCCAACCAGGAAGTCTACAGAATTCCATGTGTGCCGGAACACACTTTTCAGCCTTCAACTTTGATTGAGCTCACAGACAGTCCAAAGCGCTGATTACCAACCCCCCCACACACCTGGACAGCGCTGGCCAATTGCGCCACACTCCTCGGTCCCTATGCAAGAAGGATTTGAACCCTGATCTGACAATGACGCAGCTAACTGCTCTAAAGGTTTAATCCAGTCAAATGAACACCATTTTTATTTGAGTCGATACTGATGACCAACTTGAGCTTTACGGGAAGCCTGAGATAACTCAGGGACACTGGTGGCATTCAGAGTTGTTGCGATGAAATAGGCTCTGATCTGTAGTCAACTCCAGGGGGATAAAAGTGACATGGTGGTATTGTTTGACTGCCTCTGTGTAATTGTTAGGTAGGTCCTGACGGCTAGGCCATACTTACGGGTAACAGAGGAACAACAGACTGAGGACAGAGTAGGTCCTGAAAAGGTATATTAGGGAGCGACAAAGACTCCAGCCCGTCAATGTGAGCACAGCGAATCGTGCCATTACAAGGAAGATGGAGTGAGGGAATGACAGCTTCCCGCTCTGCGATGCCTGAAGAGAGATAGGAAAAGAGTAGCATATTGGTAAATGGTTTGTTTTAGAAAATCTATAACGTCAAACTTGCCAAAGGAGGAAGAATCCTACCTCTTTAACAATTGCCGCAATCAGCCTGCGAGCCAGAATGATGACTGTGAACACCAGCATGTTATAGTCAATGAGGTGGAAATTCTGCATCAGACAACAAACAAAAACAAAACAAAAAACTTGTAGAATTTTTTTTATATACTCAAAACTAATTTAGCACAGCATCCATCAGATGTATAAGCCCTTTTTACATTAGCAGTTGTCACAATGTGGCTACACAGACGCCCAATCTAATATGGAGAAGTAAGAATTCATAACAGTACAGTGACAGTCCCTCTTTAACTGTAATTTACCAAGTGTCACACATCAACGTAAAAGAAATGGCCACGGCAAATATCACATGCGACCTACATCCTCAACAGATTATAGTTAATAATTTACACAATCTCCAGTAACATTATCAAACCAGAGATAATTTCCACCTAATTTGGTAAATTACAATCAAACCCTTAGACAATGGTAATGAAGTCACACACACAGACACAACCAATCAAACCCACACACAAGCCAATCCCATAAAAAGACAGCAACACGGTCAGATAACATCCTCGGTCAGGAAGCATGAGAGTGGGGGGGCTCACCAGCGAGGTGTGTGAGGGAGGGTGTGAGGGGGGGTACCACCACACAGTCTTGTAGATGTTGACATAGTGGACAAATAGGGCAATGAGGTGGCAGAAGAACAGGTGCAGCTCAAACAGCACGTTCCGGTCCATGGACAACTCTGGTATCTTACAGTGCTTCAGAGGTACCACAGTCTGGGCTGCCAGGGGGGGGCTGGAAATGCCTGTACCTGAGCCGTTCCTAAAACACAGACGACATAATCGGGGGTTTCCAAAAACTGTCTATAGTCGTAAACTCTAACTTCCCCAAACTAGAGGTTCCGATTTGAAACATGAGAATCTGGGGGAAAAAGGTGCAGAACCAGGATTACACAACTATCCTCCGGTAGCAAGGAAATGCAGTTGTAACAAACAGACAGGTTTCCTTTTCCTTCTTAAAATTGTGGATTTAACTTTTTCACATTGTAAGATAAAAAATATTAAAAACCCAGTTCTGAAATATTTGACTCAATATCCAGTGCAACAGTCATCTTGAACAATTCTGTTAGATAATATATACTATACCACACACTACAATTATAGCCTCATTTTCCTTGATGCCTTACAAACCTTACATCCTTAAGATGTAAACATTGCTACTAATCTAAAACATTTTAACAGACTGTCAAAGCTCCAGTTAGGAAAGTAAACATTGGTCAGCATTCTCATGCTCCATTACAACATGAACAGGGTACAGGTCTTCACTCAATGCTAAATAATCAGTTGTCTTTGGTCAATCAAAAAACCAACAACATAGGTAGGACAGACGGCACCATCCCCGTGTCCTCTCACCTTGTCCGAGAGCGCACCCCTGTGACTGGGGAACTGGTAGAGTGGTTGCCGTTGCCGACTGAGCCTGGCTCACTGCTCAGTGGAGACCTGCAGTAAGCAGTGCGGTTTGCCCCTCTTCGTCCGCCTGCCATGGCAGTCTCCCAACTGCTCTTTGTCTTGTTTTTATTTATGTCTGAAGGCTACTCTTCCTCTGAGCTGATCACACTGTAGAAAATCACACTGATGATTAGAAAAGTTGGTTTATATTCTTTAGGAAAGTGATATGGTCATCTAGCAAACCTATGATAAACCACAGCATGAATTAAATGCCTATAAACAGTATGAATATAAAAGTCCTCATTCGGGTCAATTCACAAGTTGTATTTCTATTGCTTTAATACTATTTGATAGATGAAATCCAGGAATATCACTTATACTGGCCCTTGTGATGACATGGACAGAATTCAATCCTGAATTACTGATTTAAATATTGACCATAAAGGTTATTATGCATATATAATACTCTAATTACTTTCTTTAAGACACTACTAAGTTAAACATGGAAAGTGACAGAAACAATATGCATCTCTGTTTACCAATCTCAACCTGGTCTGATAACGTGGCCTGAGTACAAATTGACCAAATACTACACTAGTCTAGAAATATCTATTCTGCCCATGCATCTTCCAACAAGAAAAGCAAATTTACAACTAGCTATACAAATACTGTTGTAGTAAATTAACTATTGCTATGCATGTTTAGTGTTATGTAAATAGCTGATTCCATGTGCTCCTCCCTAATGCAGCTAGCTAGTTAAACAAGTTTGTTGAAATGCGTTGGCATCAAACCACATTTTTAGGAAAGACTAAGCTCTGCGGAAGCTGACGTACAAACCAGATCGTTACATCAGTATGAAGTGACAGGGCATACACATATTAAACAAGTATCATGCATATTATCGTAGCTTGCATGCGATAAAACGTATATTTTCACTATAATATTCTTTCCGCCAAGACCGCAACTGCATGCTGACGAAATACAAAAGACTGCGGCCTATCACATAAACAGGCAGGATAATGGCTAGCTAGGTAGCTAGCTACACACATCACAAAATTTGAGCTTACCAAGGTTTGGACAAATAATTTATCTTAGATGCGGTTGCAGTATAGGAAGTAGCAAGTTACACAGTACAAATTTTCTGAGCCTTTGGTGAGAAAAAATCGCGTTTTCCATGATAATAAACAAGGTTGATCATTGTGTTGATGTGATACTACCGCTGTGTGATAGGATGGGGCGCGGACGTGGTTGAGGACATCATGTGGGAGGGGAGTATTTCTTTAAAGAGATATGGCGATCATGTCAAACGTATGACAGGTAATTTACATAATTCTTACCAGAATTAAATTTAATAATAAATTATAATTAAAATTACTATAGAACTAATTGTTGTCCGTAAACATTACAATAAAGTACAAGCACTGCTTTGCTGATCAACTCCCTCTACACAGAAACCACAGAACACGCATTTGGATGACAGAAGTTTCAAACTTCGCCTACAATTACTTGATGTATCTTAAAGAACATTTTAATGATTGGAGGCAGACTGGGAGCCTGTAAGTCAAACATGGTGGTTCATTCAATAAAATGGCTGTTGTATTAGCTAGAAGGTTAATGGAAAATGACGCTGTAGCAAAAGTTAGCCCAAGTATCATTTTACAGTTAGTTACATTTGTTTTTAAGAATTATCCTCAAAGACATAAATGGTGTGGCTGCAGAATTTCAGGGGACCTTGAGAACACAGTGTTTATTTAACGCTTATTTAACAAATTATGTAAATTGAAAACCAATTCTCATTTTCAATTACAACTTGACCAAAGTTATTTAATTGCAAGAGATCATGACACAGAACTAAATAGAGCCAAGCACATATTAAGCCTAGTACTGGATTTAAAAATGAAGCTCAATGGAATATCTCTTTGTCCGCGAAAGCAGCCTGTATAAAATAAATACGAATATTCCACCATAACATTCTCCGTATCTGGAAGCTCAATAACCTTGATAATATGACTTTGTTATTTACAGACCTAGTGACCCATACTATAGAATATATGTAAGTAAAAAAAGTATTTTCCTCTTTTGGGTTGGTGAGGGAAACCTATAAAAATGTCATACTGAAGAGGGCACACAACTGCATAGCTTTGGCCTATGCTCTAACCTTTGCAGCTGACAATTTGGAATCTTTGAGATCATCTCAAGCATCCTAGAGATCCAGATTCACTATTGTTCCAGATATTTTCCGAAAGTATTCAGTTACTATTTCCGACAAACATGGAAAGCCTGTCTGATTATCTATAAAACAATTTCTATTTTTGTGATCTTTCTAATAGAAAATATGGATGATGATGGGTCCGACAAAGCGTCAGTTTGAGTTGTCAGGCAAACACAATCATCTCTGCAGGACAGTAAAGGTGAACACGATGGGTCATCTGAATTAGTTTTCATTTGTCCAGTTCTATGACATCTTTTTTATAAAGACGAAGAAAATGCAGCAGACTGGAAAGTCAATAATTTTAAAAGCTATGTTGTCAGTTTTCCCACTAGGTGTCAGCATTAAGGCATGTTATCTGGGTATGTTATTGGGGTTATACAAATGATGAAGACTGATTTTATTCCTCTCACATTTCAAGTTGTATAGATCACTTGAGGAACCCAAATAATCTGCATTTCACCATGCACTTACTCTTCAGATAAGGTTAACTTCTATAAAAAGACTGAACTGGAGGAAAAAATGTTATTTCCATCTATGAGCCTCGGGAGATTAACGGCTGATACCTTTCTCAATTGAACCTGATAAGAAAACACATTAAAAACGAATACGTAAGATGCATGCTTACAACTAAAGATGCATCCCACGATTTTTATAAAACTGGCGCTGTTAAACCAAAACAGGTCCTCGAAAACTGTGTACTGTGACGTAATCGAAACCACTCGCTTTCAAACATGGAATTTCATGGCTGACTGTGGGTTGATAGCGATTCTACTTATAGGTTATGCACATATGAAAAGCATACATATCCATAAAATAATGTACAAGTCCCAGACTGCATATTTAAATCATGATACAAGCAGCAAAAGTGTGAGAAATGTGGACAAGTGATGAGAACGTGGGTGGAAGGAATAGTTGTTGAAACGCTTTTCCAGCAAGGCCTAAGACCTAAGATATACAGTAGACCTATAGATCTTTTGACTGTTGAGTTTAATTTCCATCCTGTGTGGTCGCTTTCTAGTTGATCTACACAAAAAAATTGCACACTACCACGGGAACAGATTTTTTTCATATTTGGACATACTTTACATTTTAAATATTTTGACACTTATCTGGAGAAACTTAGCGCAATTGTGGTTAACTGACTTGCTCAAGAATAGAATATTTTTATTTTTCCAATTTGCCAGTTCGTACAGCACTTCGTGCAGCTTTTACAACTGTACCACCAAATGAATTTTGCTGTTTTGACAATCTAATCCCTAATATTCATTTTCCAACGCTAAATTTCAAGCTGAGCGCTAATGGGAAAGGTGTTTGGCTACATTGTCTCATCGTAGACATGGTCTTCAGACCTAGCAGAATTCTTCTTTCAAATGGCCATAACTTATGGCAAAGGAAATAAAACCAAAAATGGCGCTCCAGACCGCAGTAAAACAGATTGCAGAAAAGGAGATGTAGTGTTGTTCATGCCTAGTAAAGGCTTCATTTTCATATAACAGAGGCAGTTTAAGGGTTATCCTTTTATGAACCTCAAAACAACAACAAAAGAAACACAGTAATCAAGATATTAGGATTTATTTGAAGTACACAAAATCACTTGAGGTAATTTCCTCACCCTTAAAGTAGCATATGGGCCAAGAAACAAATCCATGATTGTTGTCCCCCCC
>JACXGI010008520.1:0-21004 GCA_016801175.1 Esox masquinongy | reverse complement strand
TTTCAAGTTGATTCCCGGGGAGAACTTTAAAATGCTCAAACACACAGACATTTACATTGTGGGGACTAGTTAACTAACGCTCATTTAAAAATAATTAAAATAACCCATGATTCTATTAATATTGGCCTATAGACTATTTCATGGTGAGGAAGCATTTGACATTGTTGTAAAAGCAAAAACATTAAAGACTTTACAAAGACAACTACAATTTCATAACAATGTGGACATGTAAAATTGAGGTAGTAATGTCAAGGAAATTTAACAAGCAACAGGACCATACTATTCTAACTTGGCCCCTCATACTGTACTCTAGGAGTACACTCCAAACAGTTTTGCTCCAAACCAGACAGTGAATTAACCCATTAAGTTGAATGTACTGTAGGCTCAAAAGTTCTTCCTCTGGACAATTGTCATATTCCAAGGCACTTTATTATTCCTAAGTGACAGAGCAGCTCATTCTCCTATCCTGATCTCTAACAAACTGATTGTCAAACCTTGAGTAAAATCTTGCGGCATTCCTGGCAGTAAAATCCCAAACCATTAGGCTGCCAAGCTCTGTAAGTCATCTGTAGTCTTAAAAAGACGTTCACTGGATTCTACCTGTTGAAGACAAGTCACCCTGTTAGCAGCCAACCTGATGAGCAATCCAGATGAGTGGTAGACTAGAGGTATTGACTAAATTCATTTGTCTTATGAGCTCACTATACATGAATCTTTTTCATGGCCCTGCTGAGACGCTATTGAAGAAAGTGAGATACTGCTGGAAGGAGGTACTGCAGCACTCGTTCCTGTACACCATTGATCCGGTCCCATCCTAAATTTGACTACAACTCACATTTCTGCTTAAAACCTGCTCCCATGAAAACCTCTAACAGTACATACCCAGAAATAAAATGTGATGGGAGGGAAAAACTGAATTGTCTAGAGGATCAGTCCAAAAAAGTTGGCAGTAAAGGAGACCAAATTAAACAAGTACACAATCTCACGAGTATTAAGGTGGTGTAAAAACATTTTACAAGTAATTATAAAAACTGTAGAATGATAGTGTGGAAGTTGTATGGACACTACTTACCATGAGAACTAATCATCTCAAATCCATTGCCTTTCTCAAACTCAGAGGGAAATTAGGCTGAAACCTGGGGACAGAAACACAATGAGACTCTTGTGCAAGTGCAGTTGACAGCTAATTAACGTTCACCATCATTCATGCAAGACTAATATTTAAATGCAAGTCATGCAACTCAAGCTGAGGTTGATGTTTTTGTAAACCATGACTGTTGAAGATCTCACTGCTGATCATTTAAGCATTCTAAAACAATGGCAAACAAAAAAGCCGGGGAGGGCAGTTGAAATGATTGGACCATAATCTTTGTTTTCAATTTTAGCAAGAGTTGCATTACAATCATTTCTAATAATAATTTTGTACTGCTATTTTGTTTGAGACAGGTTATCATAGCATATTATGCAGTTATGTATTTTTGGATAACTGGTTTTGGATGACTAGCAGGCTCTAACATTTTGTGCATAAGACAAAAAAAAAAATTCTAAAATGAGAGTTGGGGTTAGTTTTACCTTCTTGACGTGATCTTTAGGCTTTTAGCATCCTCTCCTCTGCGATATTTTTCTTTATTAAAACCAGCCAGCATGAGTTTGCATCAAAGTCAAGTAAGATCCCTGCAAGCTTGATTTGAAATACTGTTGAAAAGCAGTTATTTCAAATGACTAAAAAAATTAAAATACATGGCTCATTGGGAAGCTTGAGGAAATGTGCTATTGTTAACAATTGACTTTCAGTGATACAAGTCCAAACACTATCATTCTCATTTCTCAAGCGAAGTATTTGGAAATACATTACCTTGATTAAGGTACCATCGTTATTTTAAGTGACATAACAGGTCTCTTCTAGATCCTTTTTAATACAGAGATGAAGAGGATGTGCTCTTTATCAAAATAGAGCAGACGTTCTTTTTGTTGTCTGTCTCCTATGTACATCAAATAATCTTGTGATTCGTGATCGTTTTTTGAGTTTTGTGAAGAACCTCAAGATGAGGATCAGTTTTATTAGTGGAAGGCATTACTATACAACAGAAGCAAAATACCAGGTTAAGTTTGATAAAAAAACAAAAACAAATTAGGCTTTATTGATACAACGCACTGCAGCAAAACATTTTTGGATATATTTAGTATCCTATTTAGGATAGAGTACACACGTAGCACTATGCATTTTGGAGACGGCACACCTTTAGAAAGCATTATACAGTTGTCCTAAGTTTACGTACATAATATTGAGTTGGCTGTAGTTTTCCCCTCACATAAAAGACCCTGTGAGGACAATGTCCAAATCCTTGTAGGACCACTAACAATGTGAGAAATGTCAGAGGTTCCCTCACCCAAATCAGTAAACCAATGTAAGCCAATCGCAAAAGGTACCTAAAGCACAATACACTATACAATTGAATAGAAATGAGTTCTATATTTTAGGACAGACCGTCAACAGTGTCTATGAAGGCTAGATTTCAAAACTCTAAGAAATAAAACATTGTGAAACGTAGGCCTCAATAAAGAATTTTTGATTTTACAATTATTTGTCCAGAAAGTTATTTTGTTATTCACCAGTCTAGTTGCCGATATTACATTGTCGTCATTAAACAAGTTTATTAGCTAAAAGACTTTTGAAATGCAGCCTAAATGCGAGTCTGTAACCGCCACTGAATCATCATGAAGACAACCTCAAAAAAAGAACATTTAAACATTAAACTATACAATGTTTTTTTTCTCTCTCTAAGTAACCATTTAATTAGATCCTAAAACTGAACGAGGCAGTAGAAACAAACATTGAAAAGGTATTATCAAAATCCTTGCTACGCCGACTTGATAAGATACATCCAATTGTTCCGCCCAAATGATTAAAAAAAAGGAGGAAAATTAAAAAGAGGAAAATTACTTTGCAGAGTTAAAAGTGAGTTACAAAGGGAGACAGTTGCCAGGGCAACTCTCTACCAGTGGCTGTTCAGTATCTTCCATATGGATGCTCTCTGTAGGACCCCCGCTTATCCTGCCGGGCAGATGGGGCTTTGCCTCCAGTGGCGGGCCACGAACCCTCCCAATCGTCCTGAGCTACACAGAAACACAAAACCCACAGGCAAAAGTAAATGTCTGGATACATGCAGCATGACATAACGTCCATGGTCAAGTCCATCACAACACAACAGCACCACTTACTGAAACTTGACAGCCCAGCTTTTCCTTTGTGTATCAGAAAATAAGGCTGCATCAACTTCCACCAGTTGCAATTGCAATTGAATCTTACCATAGGGTTCATAAGACTCCTGAGCCTCCCCATGTCCATAATCATAATACTCGGTGTCCCTGAGAAGAGAAAATGTCAAAGAGCCTTTTACCATGAATGACAGATTACACTGAACAGACCCCTACAACATACTGCAGAAAATGGTAGTTTAATTAATATAGTTAAGAGTAAAATCACTACACACCTACAGGAACTGAGCAGAATCTAAAAAAATAACTGACCCAAAAAACTAAACCCAATGAAGTGCTAGTGACAGACAGGAACTGAAGGCCAGGCAAATCCCCACTACTGGAATATTCTGTAGGGATGTTAGCTTGATGTGCCTGGCACATTCTGCTCTGGAAATGGCCATTCTAGTGAATTCATGGCTCCCCATGAAGAATGAACACCACGAAGATATGGATTACATTAGCGTAATTAATACTAGCTAATAACGAGATGTTGCATTAATACAGGATTCTACAATTTCCTGCAGCAAGGTAGTCCTGATTTGCAACACACTTAAGTAACCACATTCTAGCTTTCAACAAAGAATGAAACTTAAATCTAAAGTTTGTTTTAATGGAATTTTAATGTAACAAATATCAAAGCATTGCATGAAAAATTATCAATGGTGTCCAGAGCTGTAATTGTTTCTAGCGTGCTATTAATGCATTCATTTCATCAACACTGTCGATCAAGTGAAATCACTAATACTGCAACAGGCAATTTATTAAGACCTTAAGAAAATTACGCTCACACAGCAACCGATAAGCCCATTTCTCCACCATTCTAGAGCTGGGAGTGAATAGCTTCAGATAAAACCCAAGCACCATATTGACACTTACGCTTGTGGAGGTTGTTGACTATAATAGTTGTCGTAACCTTCATACGCAGGCTCAGCATAGCTTTCTTCATAGGCAGGCTGGGGAAGTACATGAAATTAGTAAATGAGCACCAAAGTGCTAGTAAAACAAAACTAAAGGCATGTCAATAAACAGACTAAAAAGGTTGAAAACACCCAAGGTCAAATGTGAGCCAGTAAGTCCTTTAAGGCCTCTAACAGACTGCCGAAACTAGTGCACAAGCAAATGACTTTACGATGTAAAGGTTTGACTTACATATTCATCGTAGGACTCTGCCTTTTGTGGTGGAGCATGTGGATGTTGGTGCTGATGTTGCTGATGGGAGTGGGCTGGGGACGGCAGCATCCTTGGTGTCCCTGGGGTGGGGGGTCTGGACCGTGGTGCTGTGCCTCCTCTAGTGGGTGTGTTAGGGAGTCCACCACGACCAGCAGGAGCCCCTCTGGCTGACCCACCCCTGGGGGGTCCTCCACGAGATGTTCCACCTCGAGGGGCTCCTCCACGAGAGGCTCCACCGCGAGGAGGCATTCCTCGCCCCCTAAAGAAACAAAATATTTTGCATTCAAATTTTCAGGGGTGAGAAGGCATTTGTTCCAGAAATTTTTTTTTTTGGTAGTCTTACCTGGCTCCTGCTGAGTTGGGTGGGAGCGTTCCCCTTCCCCTGCCAGGAGGACCACCTCGCCCCCTGGATTGAGAGTCCTGACCTCCATTAAGGTAGCCAATCTCCATGAACTGATCTTGGCAGATACCATCCATGGTGTCCTGCTTATAAGTAGAGAGATTTGCAACATTAATACCACAGGTCAGAAATAACAACATGGAAGTAGTATGGAATTGGGGCGGTTGCTGAGCTACCATAGATCACCAGA
Organism: Esox masquinongy; assembly: GCA_016801175.1. Classification (NCBI taxonomy): domain Eukaryota; kingdom Metazoa; phylum Chordata; class Actinopteri; order Esociformes; family Esocidae; genus Esox; species Esox masquinongy. The sequence goes on along the minus strand of JACXGI010008520.1, from coordinate 15,983 downwards.
ACCTATCTATATTACTTACAGGGATGAGGAACTTCTTGACCTCATCCATGGCGTGAGCCATGCGTAGGTATGCTTCAGGTATTGGGGCAAAGACCTCTATGAAGACATGCAGTTCCATGCCTAGGTGAGCATATTTGGGCTCACCACCCTTTCTCAGCTCTTCCTCCTGAAATTCACAACAAACATGCTGCACAGTCAACTCCCCAATTACATCTGACTATTTTAGTTTCTGGCAAAAGGGCCTGAAGTGTACTCTAAGCCCCTCCATGCACGTTTACCTTTGCCTTGTCCCTCATGGACCCTTTGCCCAACACTGAGATCTTTGCTCCAGTCTCTTCCTGGAGTCGTTTGATTGTGTTCCCTTGGGGTCCCAGAATCTTGCCAACAAAGTTGAACTGTGTAAACAATGGGGAAAACTTGATTTCACTGATCAGCATCTGGATATATTAAAATCGGGACAGTTTCTTGGACAGCTGTGTTGTTTAAATCACATGACATCGGTTATCAATGCTAATCCATAAAACTAGGGATTAAAAGGCACCTGGCAGTGACTTAAGTGCCGATAAGATGTTTGGTGATTTATTAAGATGGTTATCTTTTTGATCAGACACGTGATTTAAAGCTAATGACTCCCCTTTTGAAAAATGAGAATATGCTTTGAAGTGAAAATAAGAGTTTGGGTTCAGACACAGCAAACAAGCAAAATATTGCCATACTGCTAAATGTTGCAAAATCCCATGTTCAGATGACTAAAAACCTCCTTACGGCAATCAGCCGACTGCATGCAGCTATATCAATTGGGTTTTGAGTAGGTCACTGATAACCCTGGGGGTGTATGTTTTTCTGACTCCATTTCAGTGACAACAGGGCCTTAACTAAAGGGCAGCCACAGTGGCATGTTCAATTACAGTAGCTAATCTTCTTGGCACATGTTCTCTTTTGAGTAAAAACAATCAAGAAATGGCATGTTTTTATCACATCATTTATAAGACAGGATTAAGATTGAACATGCAGCAACTTTTAACAGTAATTAAGGAGCAAAATGTAAGATTGTTGCTGTACTGTTAAACTATTAAATGCATTTGTTTGTTAAGTTAATTTTACAAATAATGTTAATTTTCTACAAAATGGGTCAGTGACTGAGACACCCCACATTTTAAACATTCTCACTGGTCCAATTATGTTTTTGTTGACTTAATCCCAAACCATCAGGCTCCCAAACGTTTTTGTTGATGTAATCTCGTTATACTCGCTTTAGACACTCGCATTACAATCCTCCATCATTAGCCGATTCAGACAATCGTATCCCTCCCACGCTGAACTAGCTAATACTATTCAGATTTAGTTTGGTAAAGCAGAGGAGACAAGTTGTTATTGTTTAGAAGCAGGACTTTACAACACCCCTTTAAAACAGCTTAATGGAAATCAATACAAAAAAATAAACTCACCCTTGGATACTGCTTAACAGGAATGAGCACACGCTCCTTGACCTTGATGTTCTTTGTGGTGAATATGTCCAGGTATGTTTCTCTTTCTGCCTCTTTCTTTGTCTCTCCTTTCTGAATCCTTTCAATCTCTACAAAATAAAGAATAATGTTTTTAATGCATGTCACTTATTCAAAATCAAATGCATTCGACAACAATGTAAATGCTTTTCCATTCAAAAGCAAATCCAAATGTAGAATATTCGATAGTACTCAGAGCATAGGTTTGATAAAAGACCCTCCATAGAGACAAACCCCAACTGTTCTAGAGACTCAAGTTAACTTGTTACATTCCAAACAAAGACCAAAAATCTACTTCTGCCACTGGATTTAACTTTGGCTTTCTGACTGGCAACGAAAATCCGGGGGCTTCAATTCTGCGCCCCCTGTCGGTCAATACAGGGCAAAGTATCACATTTATGGCGCTCCTAAATAAATGTAATTATAGTAAAAGCACAAGGAATTCAGTTAAAAATTTCAGCTATTACATTTATTCCCTGAATTCCCGAATTACATTACCTTTTATAGTATTAAAGTGATGTACTGTATGACTGTCAAATACAAGCAGAAGTTGTGCTTAGTTGTCTTACAGCAGTGTTTCTTAATCCTGGTCCTCGGGACCCAAAGGGGTGCACGTTTTTGTTTTTGCCCTAGCACTCACACCTGATTCAAATGTTGCCCTACCGCTTTCACACTTGATTGACGTAATCAACCTATCATGAAGTATTTAATTTGAATCAGTTGCGTGAGAGCTAGGGCAAAAACGTGCAGCCCTTTGGGTCCCCAGGATGAGGATTAATAAGAAACACTGGCTTACAGAGTACATTGACCAACACATACAAGTAAATAAGTAATTATGTTTGGGCATCCAGACCATCCGTTCCCGAAAAATAGTTACCGGTAGTTCTAGCTAGTCGGGGAAGTTGAGGCCATCACGGCCACGCGTTAGCTACCGTACATCCTTGCTACACACCCCCTACTTGGCGCCATGCCTCTTTATTCAAGCCTCGTGCTAGATTGTCTTAACACGACAACCATTGTCTAACCAAATAAATAAATACAACTACAGACCATTGAGGCTACGATTTTAAGGACGTAGCAAATCCACTGCATATGACAATAATATTAACGTACTCGGTCAACGTTTTACATAAGTGGTACAATCACAAAAGGGCTAACGTTATCCTTCAATCAGAACTGTTTGCTAGTGTGCTAAAGTTAGCTAGGTAGCGCTTAGCCATAATCATTCCTTTAGTTTAACTACATCACCTTACAGCTAGCGAGTAGTTTCAAGTAATTCCTAAAGTGTATATTAAACGAAAACATGTAATAACATTACCTGCAGAAATTAGTTTCATAGCGTGCGTGAATGACGAATCCAGACTGTCTTTTTCTGCCAGAAGCTCGGGGAGGTATTTGCTTTCATTCTCCATTTTGACTTTTTTAGGCTCAGGCTTAGCGTCGGAACTCATGTCGCTTACGTTCTGCAAAACTTTCATTCAGTTGGGTTCTAATCGATCGGCAGAACCCCCCAAAACGTACTATTTTAAATTGACTAGCAAGCTTGGTGTTCTCCACGATGTAACTGCTTAGTAACTAGCTACAGGTTATTCGTAATTATTGCAAGAGCCGTCAGTGAGTTGTGGACAAAGAGGTTCGTAGAATGGACGACGTTCTTCTTGTGCAAAAAAATACGTCACATTTTATACATCTGAAACGAGGCTGCCGGAAATTTAAAGAGACACTGTATGGAGTTAGATGTGTCTCAATATTCGTAAATATATCTAGAAAATCCGTGCGTATATTCATCACAACTCACAAATAAAAATTGGATTTGTAAATGTGAAAAAATATTTTGTAAAAAAAAACATTATCTGTAAATATGTAAACATGGAGGACGTCCCTCCAAAATTGATGAAAAGACGAGAAAAAAACTGGTCAGGGAGGCTTACAAGAGGCCTACAGCAACATTAAAGGAACTGCATGAATTTCTGGCAAGTACTGGCTGTGTGCAACATGTGACAACAATCTCCCGTATTCTTCATATGAATGGGCTATGGGGTAAGGTGGTAAGACGGAAGCCTTTTCTTACAAAGAAAAACATCCAAGCCTGGCTGAAGTTTGCAAAAACAAACATCAAGTCCCCCAAAAGCATGTGGGAAAATGTGTAATGGTCTGATGAAACCAAGGTTGAACTTTTTGGCCATAATTCCAAAAGGTATGTTTGGCGCAAAAACAACACTGCACATCACTCAAAGAACACCATACCCACAGTGAAGCATGGTGGTGGCAGCATCATGCTTTGGGGCTGTTATTCTTCAGCTGGAACCAGGGCCTTAGTCAGGGTGGAGGGACTTATGAACAGTTCCAAATATCAGGCAATTTTGGCACAAAACCTTTAGGTGTCTGTTAGAAAGCTGAAGATGAAGAGGAAGTTCACATTTCAGCACGACAACGACCCAAAGCACACATCCAAATCCACAAAAGCATGGCTTCACCAGAAGAAGATTAACGTTTTGGAATGGCCCAGCCAGAGCCCAAACCTGAATCCAATTGAACATCTGTGGGGTGATCTTAAGAGGGCTGTGCACAGGAGATGTCCTCGGAATCTGACAGATTTGGAGCGCTTTTGCGAAGAAGAGTGGGCAAATATTGCCACGTCAAGATGTGCCATGCTAATAGACTCCTACCCAAAAAGACTGAGTGCTGTAATAAAATTAAAAGGTGCTTCAACAAAGTATTAGTTTAAGGGTGTTCACTTATGCAACCAGGTTATTATGCAACCAGGTTATTGTGAGTTTTTTATTTTTCCCCCTCAAAGATTTTAGTTTGTTTTCCAATTGAATTGTTCACGTTATAGGTCACATTAAAGGTGGAAAAAGTTCTGACATGACTTATCTTTGTCTCATTCTTTTACATCACAAGAACCTGGCATTTTAACAGGGGTGTGTAGACATTTTATATCCACTGTATTTGTGTATCATCAGCATAGCAGTGGAAATTAAGGTTGAAGTGACAGAGGATTTGACCAAGGGGAAGGATGTAGATGATGAAGAGTAGGGGACCAAGTACTGAGCCCTGGGGGACACCTTGAGTAACTGTGGCTGAGTCTGAGTTTAGGCCTTTGAGTGAAATGTAGTTCGGTTAGTCAGATAGGAGTTCAGTCAGGTCAAGAGAGAGCAGTTCCCTCAATGGCCAGCCCCTCGAGTTTTTGAAAGACAAAGGTTTACAAACCTCCAAGGAGGTGTGGTGAGACTAGTGTGAACAAAACCCAATTTTTTAATCTTCAATGCTTCAGGGATACCTTCCACCAACTGCTATTTTATCCTCTCGTTGTAGGTTATGGATGTGATTCAGACATGGAATCTACCCTAGTCACTACACAACAGTCAAGATTTCATCTTTAACCATTACAGGGTGCCTTTGTTCTGTGTTAGTGGTTGTTGTCATGCTGGAAGACTCAAAACATTCAACAGAGCAACTGGGCTGAACATTGCACTCAAAAGCACATCTTTATAATCTACTTATTTTGTGATATCTTGTGCAAATTCAAGGCAACCAGATCCAGACAAACCAAAGCAGACCATTGTCAGACCTCCTATGATAATAGGGAGGGTGTTCTTTTCTTTGCATGTTGTTATAGATTTCTAAACTTCTATCCCAACTAGGGGTGTCACGATATACCGGTATTGACGATAACCGTGATATTTAAAAAATGAAATATTGATATCATGTTAATAATACACATATGATATGGCATTCACTAGACAAAACTGAAGTTGTATTTTTCTAAAAACCCCTCTTGGTTTTTCGATACCTTATACATGTCACTTACAGATAAACGATGCTTGTGCTTAGACAGGAGACTGGACCTATACACTAGCGTTTGAATTAATGCCTTTTCGTAGCCTACAAAAATGTTTTGTATTTTTCCAAAAACTCCTCTCGGTGCTAGGCCTTGTGGATCTTTTGTTCATCAGTTCATCTGGTTGCCTTTTCACTATCCATTAAGTGTAATTGTTCCTTTTGTAAGCTTTTATTTTTTTTATTTGTACAGTTATGGTTACAGACTCTCTCCACCTCCATACATATTTTGAGTGTAATTCATTTGCCAAAAAAGAGAAAAAAAAACATTAAACAAAGTTGAAGATGAATTTGATTGGTAGCATTTTTTTTCTTTTGGCCATGATAATCGTGTAGTGAATATCTAATTGTGACAGTCCTAATCCCAATTACAGCTAGTTTCCAGTCTACCCTCCCCAATCAGACAGTCCAAGCTAAATAATTTAAAAGAATATATTGCCAAGAACATTCTGTTTTCCTTGTGACCATTTTAATGAATCACAATAAGGTATTTTGTTACACAGAAATAATTTGACATTGAGATAAAAACAGCTGCATTAAACTGTGGTGAAAAGTGAAAGGGTACCAATTAATTTGGTCCTAATCATATACTTATTTAACCACTGTTTCCCAAGACTATTCACAATTAGTACCTATCCTGGATACTTTAGTGTGTCTATGACTGGGACAGCAGAATAAAAGTTGTAGTAAACACCACTTTTCACCTTTAGTGACAAAGTCCTTTAAAATCTCTACAAGTAGGGGTATACATTCATGCAATAGTGCCCTGTTGGCAGGCTGATCAGATAGTCTGATGATTATCCAATTTAAAAAAAATCTTATTTGTTTGAATTCCTCAGTCAACACTACTTAAATGCCCAGATTTCTCGAAGCATTTCCATTTAAGAAGTATAATGACTGCTTCCTTATATCTGTAAACAATCAAAATGTAGTCCAACATCAAATGTTCATTATAAAAACCTATGCTACTGCCCTGGATCAAATGGACATTTACCCAGGCACATAAAGATTTGCTCTGATAGCCTTATTTCCTTTTTGGGACAGATTCTCTTTAGTAATATCTTCAGATGTCGATGATGGCAAAGATTTCAGGCTTGTCAATGTCATGGATCTGCATTGCTGAGTAAGTGATGGCCTTGACCTCTGTCCCCTGAAGAGAAAATATAAATGATTTAATGACACTTTAAAAATAAAAATACTAACATTAGAAATCAGAAATTATTCGTGATCTAGGGTGGACTAGTGATTTATGCTCCTGCATAAAAATTTACTACTCTTAATCAAAATAAAAGTCTGACAGGCCTTATAATTATGTATGTATCATCACATAACATTTTGGTAACAGAATACAGATCTAAACAGTGTGCTGACCTCTACGTGGTCAGTTCGGTCAGAAACAGTTAAAGAGATCAATAGCATGTCAGATTAGTTCACCTGTGGATGCTTGGCCAAGCTGAACTCTTCTCCCCATCTAAAGTAGAAGAGGAAAACAAAATGTCAGAATGGATATTACTGGAAAAAGAATAAGCAGCCCAGGCAAAGGAACATTACGTCACTTCACTTTCACAGGCAGGGTGGATAACTGATGTATCTCTAGGAGGAAGAACTCAAAACATGCGACCCGTGTCTTTCTCAGGGGTAGAAGAAAACCAAATAGCCTAAATGCATATTCCTATAAACTGTTTGGTCCAGTGGTAATTTAAGTATCTCAATACATGATTAATCACATAAGTGTAAATTATTGCCATCTAGTCAGCAAAAACTGTGAAATCATGAGATGTTGCTTTACATAGACTTACCCAATGGAACGGATTTTGAAGTGTATCCTGTCAAGGTGCAAAACTTTAACCTCCTAGAAGACAAAAATGAAGTTATGGAATGCCTTATTATAGTTATGGCAAAATTACATGGAAGATTGCCATGATGTATCTTTGAGAGCAATTTCCAGCAAGCAATGGTACATTGGCAACAGAGTTGTGAGGAGGGATACAAGTAACCCTTCTGTTAAATGCAATGACACAGTTCAAAGCCAAAACACTGTTTGCAATGTAATGATATGTATGCTCTTTTGACATAATACAATTTTATGGACAAGCACAAAGAAAAGTATACATCTGTATTGGGTAGGACAGAGTGAGAGCTGCATGTAACTAGCTAATTAACATTTCATTCAAGTAATATTATATACATTTTCTATTCAGTGGTTTGGTTGTCTGACTAGTCCGTAGTAGACAAAACTGTTTGCGTCTAGATATTTAGCTTTGATTGACCTGATCAGTGCTGATGTTTCCAATTAAGTATGTTCCTACAACGCCCAAGATGACACTCTCCCTGAATGACGTGGATGGTGTCATGGCTAAGGGATACAGCCACTGCTAGCTTGGTAACGCTGCAACACTCAGCCAGACGCTAAACATTTTTAAATATTCATCCTTTAATTGGCAAAGGAGAAATACCTTAACACATAAAGCTTGCAGGTTATCTAATGGGATCAATGCTAATATCACATTCAACCTTCTACAGATAAGGCAGAACGAGGGTTGAAAAAAAAAACATTAGCAAAGTTTGTCAACTATAGCTAATAATGCTTGTGAATGTTAGTGAAAGATGGAGTCAGTCAGCACAAGTAGATTTATGGGAAACAGTGATATAAAGTAGCAGGGTCAAAGCACAGTGATGTCACTTCACTATCACTGGCAGGGTATTTTGATAGCTGATGTAAGCAAAAATATATTTAGACAGTGTCCATGGTGGATTTGGAAAATAGAAGTTCTCCTTCAATACAATGAAGGCCTTTACTCTGGGAATGAAGAAAAGATCTGCACTGAATTTGAATAACCAATCGTCCAGGAAGTGGAAGAGAAGAGATTCCATGTCATGACCTGGTCAAGAAACAGAACAAGATCATTATATAACTGTTAAATATTATGGTAAGAAACAATCTGCTCCATAGAATTAATTTCCTTAGAAATATTAGTCTGTTTTCAGTAATCTGTAAATCAATCTCACCTTCTGACTCTACCTCTACTGTGTCAATGGGCTCCACTGTCTCTGTATCTGTCATGTACCCAAACATTGCCATGGCACACTGTTCAAAGGCCTCCTCCAAAGAATCTCCCCAAGAGTGGAGCCTAAGGACATAAATAAAATGACAGATGTAAGACAATGACACAGAGTAGGTAGGTAGGTTAGATAGGTTTTGTCAACTGTTTAAATGATGTAGCAGTGTAATTCACTTACTGTACATCAGCAGTATGGTCCAAATCTAGAGATGAACATCGATTAATCTAATGTTACTACAATACAGCAGAGTGAGCTAGAATAAGGTAAAAATGTAACCCAACACTAGGCTACAAATAATATCAATAGGTCAATGAAAGATTAACTTCTGGTGGTCGAGCTCTCTTCCACAAATATCTGTTCCATGGTACATTCAAAACCCACATCAATGTACATGCTGCTTGGTGAACAAATTAAAACAAAACTAGAATTTAGCCATCGAGGCATGTCGAGAACAGATTATTTAGCTAGCCACACAACTCACATTCATACTTCTTGTTGATCGCCGGGTATTTTGATTTGGTAACTTTCTGTGACTCGGTGAGATCAAGCACACGATCATCCATTGTCGATATCTGTAGTTGTTTTGATCCCTGTACTTGCTGTGGCAATAATAATTGTTTCAGTAAGTAGCTGCGTTACCAAACAAAGTTTGGTTTCTCTATTCAGGAACAGAAGGGTGGCAACTCTGAACCCTTTCGGAGCTTTTTCTTTGATGGACAGAAGAACGACGTTTTCCGGTTTATTTTTCGTTGATTGGGTATTTGAGCTCCAAGGAGTTCCCGCCAAGCTATCCCGGCTGTGCGCTTGCTCTCCACAAAGCGCTACTTCTGAAAACATACTTTTTGTTATTATCAACACCATGGCTGATAAAGAAGGTAATTTTGTTTAAAAGTTAAAATACGCAGTGTACCTCACAATAATATGTGCCACAATAATAGCGACCCTTTGGCGAGGAAGGAGTTTTCTCAGGTTATGAATATCAATCGTAAAGCTAGCTAATGAATAATTCCAGACGAAGTAGGTGCTGTAGCTAGCTTGTTTTGTAGCAAACGTTAGTTAATAAACGTGCTACACAAACAAGTGTGAAATAATAGGCAGATTTGCGTATTAAGCGAAACCACATAGGTTTATTTGGGGATGGGGCACAATCCCAAAGACATCTCTACGCCCCACTGTGTGTATGCACTTTGAGGATAGGACTGAGGATGTACAGTACTAATTGATTGATTTTATAATATTAGTAATAGGCTAGGTAAGCTTAAGATTCGCCATATCTGAATGAATGCAATGTGAATCTATTTCCAGATTGCTCACATCTGTCAAACTCGGATCTACACAAGTGTATAGGGCTTTTGGTCCCATGCAAGACTATGGATATGGTGCTTCTAATAGTGGGGTTGTGGGTTCGATTGCCATTGGGGGCTTTTACAATAAATATATAAATTGAATGTTGTCACTTCTGTAATCCTCTGGATATGAACCTCTGCTAAATGGTTTAAATGTAATGTAAGGCTCTGTTTAGGATTGGGTCAAACATCTGTATTCAAATGTTCTTGGGTACTGCTCAATAATGGAAGCAATGCAGTCTACCGATTATGGATACAGAAAAAAGTGGGACACATGCTGTTAGAAGTTGTACAGGATTTGGTATAATATTAATTACAAAACTACTATCATTAGACTCATTAAATTATCAGGGTGGAAGATATATTTATTTATAGTTACCTCTTAAATTAAGTTCCTGCATCCAACCATTAACCATTGGCCCTGTTTTCATTAAGGCACATTTAATTACGTTTAAACTTCCTGTTTTGTTTGACATTTTGTTTTACAGCAGCGTTTGATGATGCTGTGGAGGAGAGGGTGATAAATGAGGAGTACAAGATCTGGAAAAAGAACACACCCTTCCTCTATGACTTGGTGATGACCCATGCCCTGGAGTGGCCCAGCCTCACAGCACAGTGGCTGCCAGATGTCACCAGGTGGGTTTCACTGTCTGGGAATCACGGCTGTAATTCCCATGCCTGCCGGGGCGAACGCACAAGACATCGTCCTGGCAAGATTGTTGGGAATGTAAAGGAGTCTTCTGGAAGATTGTTTTTTGTTTGCTGCAAACATACATTTCTGTGGACCTCATTGACTTTGCAACAATGAGTTAGTGTTGAGCTGGAGCAATTGACCATTTCTAATATATTTTATTTCTCTTTTAGACCAGAAGGGAAGGATTTCAGTGTACACAGGCTGGTTCTTGGCACCCACACCTCAGATGAGCAGAATCACCTGGTCATCGCTAGCGTGCAACTGCCTAATGACGATGCTCAATTTGACGCATCTCACTATGACAGTGAAAAGGGCGGTGAGGGACAATTTATTTCTGCTACATCTACAGTACCAATTGTTTCCATTTGGGCTGACCTGAATGAGTTGAGGTCAATTGGTCTGGCTGTTGCTGGTCAACCAAGATGGTTCTAGCTGAGTGGACACGATCTATATTTTCTTTCAAGACACCTGTCTGACACTCTCCTTTCAGAGTTTGGAGGCTTTGGGTCAGTCAGCGGTAAGATAGAGATTGAAATCAAGATCAACCATGAGGGAGAAGTGAACCGGGCCCGCTACATGCCCCAGAACCCCTGCATCATCGCCACCAAAACCCCAACTAGCGATGTGCTTGTCTTTGACTACACCAAACACCCCTCCAAACCAGGTGGGTGTTGGCTGACTGCACAGTTATATAAAGTGTGTGTAGAATGTCCGGAACATCCCAAAAAAAAGTCCTGGTTTCTCATTTTGTTTGAAATTTGGTGTACACACTGGTGCACAATAGATCCATCTGGAGAGTGCACCCCAGATCTGCGTTTGAGAGGACACCAGAAAGAGGGCTATGGTCTCTCGTGGAACCCCAATCTGAGTGGCTGCCTCCTCAGCGCTTCTGATGACCATGTGAGTGATGTGTCACGTGACCCAAAGCATGTGCTTGAACACTCTTTACCCCCCCCCCTCACCTCTTGTTTCTGTCTGTTCGCAGACAATCTGTATGTGGGACATTAGTGCTGTTCCCAAAGAGGGGAAGATTGTGGATGCTAAGACAATCTTCACTGGACACACAGCTGTAGTGGAGGATGTCTCCTGGCATCTGCTGCACGAGTCGCTCTTTGGATCTGTAGCTGATGACCAGAAACTCATGATGTAAGGCTCTTTGAGACAACCAGCTCACCAAGTGGACAATATGTCTAAATAGGATGAGTTCCTAACGTCAACAGAAACCAGTCACAACATGTGTTTAGTATTGCTCATTGAACAAGAACACGCTGTTTTAACATTGTTTACTTTGCAGTTGGGACACGCGATCCAACAACACATCCAAGCCCAGCCATGCTGTAGACGCCCACACTGCAGAGGTCAATTGTTTGTCCTTCAACCCCTACAGCGAGTTTATCCTAGCGTCGGGCTCAGCAGACAAGGTGGGCTGGATCTATTACTTTTCCATTCTTTCAAGATTATTTTTCATAATATACAAAATGTCACAGTCAGATGCATTGACAGCCTTAAAAAGCAGTGTTTTTAATTGGTTGTAACTGATTGTCTCTTGCATTCCAGACTGTTGCTCTCTGGGATCTGAGGAATTTGAAACTAAAGCTGCATTCATTCGAGTCTCACAAAGATGAGATATTCCAGGTATGTTAAGTCATTAATCTGACAAAGATTCCTCTATGAAGTTGGTTTTGTACTGCTCTGTAATTTTAACTAGACGGTTTATCTATTACTTATCCGCCATCTTCTCCTTTCCTCTGTTTAGGTCCAGTGGTCTCCTCATAATGAAACCATCCTGGCCTCAAGCGGTACGGACAGGCGCCTCAACGTGTGGGACCTCAGTAAAATCGGAGAGGAGCAGTCCCCAGAGGACGCTGAGGATGGCCCACCTGAACTGCTGTTTATCCACGGCGGTCACACAGCTAAGATCTCAGACTTCTCGTGGAACCCCAATGAACCCTGGGTCATCTGTTCTGTATCTGAGGACAACATCATGCAAGTCTGGCAGATGGTAAGCAATAAAAACAGGGTTAACTTGAACGTATTTAGTTTTTTTTGTTTGAGGTACGAGTAACAGTCGTTACTTGCTAGAATATTTCTACAATTACAAAAATTGTTTCTTGGTAAGAGTACTAAAAATGTCTTTCCATCTTCCAGGCTGAGAACATCTACAACGACGAGGACCCAGAGGGGGCAGCTGATACTGAGGTCCAGGCATGAGTGACACCCGGGTCTTGATCACATCCTCAAAACTAACATATGCACAGGAATGTTTTACCTGGACACAACGGCATTTAAATGGTTGCACAAGATTGGGTTGTTTTTTAAGGGGGAGAATGGAACTCAGCTTGGTATTAAGGTTTTACATATATTTATATAAGGAAGTATGCTTCTGTTTTATATTATTTGATAGATTTGCCATTGGTTTGTAACATTTTGTTTACTAACTCTGTTTATTTCATCTTAAATGATGCATAGTTGTGTTAGTTAGGTTTTAAGAAACCAGTTATTGAAACACATTTCCACATCATTTTTATATGAAATTGTACATAAATGTTGATTTCATTATCTGTATTGTAGATTACTAAATCAGTTCTGTATGTCTGGAATCCCCATGTCTTTGTTTAGGCAGGCAACCCAATTCAGATTTTTTTCCCCCTCCCCAACTGGTCTTTTGACCAATCAGATCATCTTGATGTGATTGGTCAAAAGACCAAGTAGTGAAAAAAAAATTGGTCTGCCAGTCTAAAGGTAGTCTGTGTGTCTGTATTGTATTGTCTTTGTATGCCAGATCTGCACCACATTCCCTGCTTTGTAAGTGTATTAATTATGAAATGTATTTCATACACAGTCAATCTTATCTCTGTCAAGGCAAGCTAACATAAACCATTGTTGATGCAATAAAACCAGATGTTGAGACATTTCGGATGTTATAGGCATTTCTGTCAACTGTCCACTTTCAAAATAGGAAAATGTTATTACTCTCCTTCTGCTGTTGTTTCAATCCCTTCAATATAGACCCTGTAAGAAAGCAAACATAGCATATTAGAACACACCCTGAAATATGTATTGTACATTTCCCGTCTGCAATAGCGTCTTTAATTAGTAGTCTTACTAGTTTCATGTATTCAATGAAAACCTGATGAATATTTTGGGCTCAAAAACAGTCACACTCTGCCACTTTATCAATTTTGGAACAGGAATCGGGTTTGCCTTTGGTTCCTCACTAATGATGTTCATACCTTAACTTTCCCTTGCCAGAAAAAAAAAATTAGCCTTTTCTCTATAATGTTGTCATTTTCTCTGCCTCCCCATTTCAAGAGTGCCAAATATCACTACCTTCTAACCTTGAACACCAATGTGAAAGACACATTGCATTGTGATGTGTGTCTTTCACATTGGGTGTTTTCTATCGTAGCTACCGTAGCTAGTCAGTTTGCTAACATTAGTTTAATTCACTAGTAGTATGAAGATGAGCTTACTGTAGCTGATGTTACTGCAATCAGATGAAACTCTCCCCCTTTTCAGAGTGTACTGTTCATTCCCCCAGTATTTCCATGTAATTTGACATGATTTATTTTTTAAATGGAGCTGAAGAGATCTTTTGTTGGCAAACACTGCCCTCTGTAATTATTTGAAGAGTGAGAGTTTCTTTGTTTTGGGTCTACTTCAAAAGTTTAAATAATTGCTATGAAGTGAAAATGTGGATTCTCAGCTTTTTAGGGTATTTCTGTACGAACTGGTTTTCCCATTTATAACCCCGTTTATAATAAAGTTGGGATGCTGCGTAAAATGCAAATAAAAACAGAATGCAATGATGTGCAAATCATTTATCCCTATATTTAATTGGAAATAGTACAAAGACAACATATCAAATGTTGAAACTGAGAAATGTTATTATTTTTGGAAAAATACATGCCCATTTTGAATTTGATGCCAGCAAAATGTTTCAAAAACATTGGGACGGGCATGTTTATCACTGTGTTGCATCACCTCTTCTTTTAACAATACTCTGTATTTGGGAACTGAGGAGACCAATTGCTGTAGTTTTGAAAGTGAAATGTATTCCCATTCTTGCTTGATAAAGGATTTCAGCTGCTCAACAGTTTGGGGTCTCATTTTTTGTTTCATAATGCGCCAAATGTTTTCAATAGGGGATAAGTCTGGACTGCAGGCATGCCAGTTTAGCACCCGGACTCTTTTACAACAGAGCCATACTGTTGTGATATGTGCAGAATGTGGTTTGGCATTGTCTTGCTGAAATAATCAAGGCCTTCCCTGAAAAAGACTGAATGGCAGGATATGTTGCTCCAAAATTTGTACATATTGTTCAGCATCAATGGTGCCTTCACAGGTGTGCAAGTCTTGTTTATATATGGTTTCTTCTTTGCATGGTAGAGTTTTAACTTGCATTTGTGGATGCAGCGACATAATTTGTTCACAGACAGTGGTTTTTGGAAGTGTTCCTGAGCCCATGCAATTATTTCCTCTACGGAATCATGTCTGTTTTTAATGCAGTGCCGCCTGAGGGCCCGAAGATCACGGCCATCCAATATTGATTTTCGTCCTTGTGCCTTGCATACAAAGATTTCTCCAGATTCTCTGAATCTTTTAATGATATTATGTACCGTAGATGATGAGATCCCCAAACTCTTAGCCATATTACGCTGAGAAACGCTACTCTTAAATTGTTACACTATTTGCCCATGCAGTCTTTCAGAGTGGTGAACCCCTCCCCATCCTCACTTCTGACAGACCCATCCTCTCTGGAATGATTTTTTAATACCCAATCATGTTACTGACCTGTTGCCAATTGACTTAATTATTTGTGTGATATTCCACCAGGTTTAGTTTTTCAGCATTATACAAATTGAAACGTGATGCTGGCATCAAATTCGAAGTGGGCATATATTTTTCAAGATACAATAAAATGTCTCAGTTTCAATTTTGATATGTTGTCTTTGTACTATTTTCTATTGAATATAGGGTTGAAATAATTTGCACATCATTGTATTCTGTTTTTATTTACATTTTAAACAGCATCCCAACTTTTTTGGAAACAGTGTTGTAGAATTAGCATAATTATATACATTGGACCCCTAGTATTATGGAAGGTACTTTATGTTACTAATTTTTTAGTTTTTTGCATTAAATGTCCAGATAAGATGGTGCATTGATCAGTTAATCAATTAAGAAAACACTTACCTTTTAAACTGAAATGGAACGACTTTCCCAAATGTGCAAAAAGTTTGCAACAGAATCAGTGGAATAAAAAAGATAGGTAGATTATTGCAGTACCTATGAAAGTTCAGCTCTCTTAAAAGCCCCTCATTCCATTCTTCCAATTGACTGTTTGCCTTTTTCTGAATGCTATTTTCCAGTTTCAGCTCGCTCACGGTCTCCTCAAGGGAGTCCACAAACTCCTAAGGAGAGGAAATCAGAATCATTACACAATTGCTGACTTTAAGACAACACCTCCCTGTACTCATATATGCCTTATAATGTGCCCTGCTCTCCTCCCTCTCCCCTGTACTCATATAC
>JACXGI010008519.1:0-33053 GCA_016801175.1 Esox masquinongy | reverse complement strand
CTTTTGTGTCTTGCCCTCCTTGTGCAAGGTGTCAATGGTCGTCTTTTGGACAGCTGTCAAGTCAGCAGTCTTCCCCATGATTGTGTAGCCTACAGAACTAGACTGAGAGACCATTTAAAGGCCTTTGGAGATGTTTTGAGTTAATTAGTTGATTAGAGTGTGGCGCCAGGTGTCTTCAATATTGAACCTTTTCACAATATTCTAATTTTCTGAGATACTGATTTGGGGTTTTCATTAGTTGTCAGTTATAATCATCAAAATTAAAACAAATAAACACTTGAAATATATCAGTCTGTGTGAAATGAATGTATACATTATACAAGTTTCACTTTTTGAATGGAATTACTGAAATAAATCAACTTTTTGATGATATTCTAATTATATGACCAGCACCTGTAATATGGGTTCCATTTATAGGGAGAGCTACTCATCAACAGACTGACTAACAATATCATGGGTTCCATTCATAGGGAGAGCTACTAATCAACAGACTGGCTAGTAATATGGGTTCCATTTATAGGGAGAGCTACTCATCAACAGACCGACTAGTAATATCATGGGTTCCATTAATAGTGACAGCTACAAATCAACAGACCCACTAGTAATATGGGTTCCATTTATAGGGAGAGCTACTCATCAACAGACTGACTAGTAATATCATGGGTTCCATTCATAGGGAGAGCTACTCATCAACAGACCGACTAGTAATATGGGTTCCATTCATAGGGAGAGCTACTCATCAACAGACTGACTAGTAATATGGGTTCCATTTATAGGGAGAGCTACCCATAAACAGACTGACTAGTAATATGGGTTCCATTCATAGGGAGAGCTACACATAAACAGATTGACTAGTAATATGGGTTCCATTTATAGGGAGAGCTACTCATCAACAGACTGACTAGTAATATCATGGGTTCCATTCATAGGGAGAGGTACTCATCAACAGACTGACCAGTAATATGGGTTCCATTTATAGGGAGAGCTACTGATACACAGATTGACTAGTAATATGGGTTCCATTCATAAGGAGAGCTACTCATCAACAGACTGGCTAGTAATATGGGTTCTATTCATAGGGAGAGCTACCCATCAACAGACTGACCAGTAATATGGGTTCCATTCATAGGGAGAGCTACTCATCAACAGACTGGCTAGTAATATGGGTTCTATTCATAGGGAGAGCTACCCATCAACAGACTGACCAGTAATATGGGTTCCATTCATAGGGAGAGCTACTCATCAACAGACTGGCTAGTAATATGGGTTCTATCCTGGAAGTCAGTCAGGTTAAGGAATGTGAGGACATGCTCACTCAACTGTTGATCTCTGTTAGTATTTATAGGCACCTGACCCTGTCTGAGGGAGTCGTTAGAGCAAGAGAAGACACGGAAACCCTTGCCGCCAATGCTACCTTGAACCTGAGAATTTATTAGCTGACAAGCATCCCTCCATGAAGCCAGTGGCGGAGTAAAGTCTCGGATGTGTCTTTAGAATACCTAGAACACAGCTTTTTGTGAAGTGCAAATCTATATGCTTTTTGCATAATGACAAATACACAAACAGGATGACTAACAAAATTATGGTTTCTCACTGGAAAAAAATATCAAATGTTGGCAAATACATGACCAGTACGGAGGTCTCTTGGTTCCATGTGTCTTTCACAGGACACATCTACAATCTTTCTGACAAGATCTGTCCTATTGAATGCAGCAACACGGTATGCTTGGATCCATTTATTGTCTCTCTTTCTCCCTCTCCATCTCCCTCTCCATCTCCCTCTCCCTCTCCATCTCCCTCTCCATCTCCCTCTCCATCTCCATCTCTATCTCTATCTCTATCTCCCTCTCCATCTCAATCTCCCTCTCCATCTCCCTCTCCCTCTCCATCTCCATCTCTATCTCTATCTCACTCTCCATCTCTATCTCCATCTCTATCTCTATCTCTATCTCTATCTCTATCTCCATCTCCCTCTCCATCTCCCTCTCCATCTCTTCATATTTGCATCTCTACATCTCTCTCCATTTCTGCATCTCCCTTTCCTTATGTCACCCCCAACCCTCTCTGTCCACCCCTGTCTGTCTACATAATTCTCTCCCTCTTCACATCTCCCTCTTTATGCTCGGTGGAACACTCTGAGCCTAGTGCACATTTTTGGACTTGGTGTTCTGTCAAATAAAAGGATATTGTTCAGGCATTCACGAACAAAGAGGATTACAGACCAGCATCTCGCAGGAACAAATTTGTTTTATCTTTTCATTCTTTCTGGTCTTTTCCCTTCCCTCTGGCCTACTGCTTATTCATATAAAATATATTTTTATAACCTACTACACTGGATGTGAAACAGACAGATGCATTTCAGCCTCAGCTTATAATCATTTGCAGTGCATTCCTCTAAAGCCTTAAATATTCCAATTTGCATATTACACAGCTGCCTTGATAAGCTGAACCACTTTTGTTTGGAGTTTCAGAGTTATTTGACCACTTTAACTTCCATGAAGGATTAAAGATGCAGTCCATGATTTTTAGCCCCAGTTGTGAAAGTGGCGCTATTGAGTCAAAATGGGACCGTGAAAGTTGTGTACTACTGTATGTCATGTGCAGTATGTGCTGTTTTCAAACTTGGAATTTCTTGACTAAGGTATGATAGTAATTCTTATTATATATTTTGCACACAAAATACTACATATCCAGGCCAAAATGTGAGGTTTAAAAAAGTATTTTGTTAATCGCAAAAGTGCCAGGCTGCATCTTGCAGGGATTAGAGTGTCCATACTGTCCAATAGTTTTTACATGGGGGCAATAAGTAGAACCAAGCCAAGCACAATGATTCACACTTTATCCTGTTAGTACTTACTGCCACTGCTCTTTATCAACGGGCATTTCCATTTGCAGATGGCTACACTGTAACTTGTGTCACTCCGGATGAAAGAGTTCTAAATGACTTACATGGCAATGTAAACGTAAAGGCTACCGTAACATGGACAATGTAGTGAATGTAGGCCTGCTGACTGGTTGTACGTATTTCCTATAAGGCCATGTATTTCCCATGACATTTGAGGAAAAAAAATCGAACAGCACCTTCGCTAAACATCCGGAAGCTTCTGCAGTGGTCACGTATATAATCTGTAACGTCAATCGTAAACATTATTTATTGTATCTTTCGATAGGCCTATATATGTGCATGTGTTTCATACACCGTTATGACCACCTGCATAATATTGTGTAGGTCCCCCTTTTGCCATCAAAGCAGCCCTGACCTGTCGAGCATGGACTCCACAAGACCTCTGAGGGTGTGCTGCGGTATCTGGCACCAAGACGTCAGCCGCAGATCCTTAAATCCTGTAAGTTGCTTGGTCGGGCCTCCATGGGTCAGACTTGTTTGTCCAGCACATCCCACAGATGCTCGATTGGACTGAGATCTGGGGAATTTGGAGGGTTGTTTGAAGTCAATACCTTGAACTCATTGTTGTGTTGCTCAAACAATTCCTGAACCATTTTTGCTTTGTGGCAGGGCGCATTATCCTGCTGAAAGAGGCCAATGCCATCAGGGAATACCGTTGCAATGAAAGGGTGCACATGGTCTGCAACAATGCTTAGGTAGGTGGTACGTGTCAAAGTAACATCCACATGAATGGCAGGACCCAAGGTTTCCCAGCAGAACATTGCCCAAAGCATCACACTGCCACCGGCTGCCTCCTTCCCATAGTGCATCCAGGTCCCATGTGTTCTCCAGGTAAGCGACGCACACGCACACGCACCCCATCCATGTGGTGTAAAAGGAAACGTGATTCATCAGACCAGGCCACCTTCTTCCATTGCTCCGTGGTCCAGTTCTGATGCTCACGTGCCCATTGTAGGCACTTTTGGCAGTGGACAGGGGTCAGCATGGGCACCCTGACTGGTCTGCGGCAACGCAGCCCCATACGCAACAAACTGTGATGCACTGTGTGTTCTGAAACCTTTCTATCAGTACCAGCATTCACTGTTTCAGCAATTTGAGGTACAGTAGCTTATCTGTTGGATCGGACCACACGGGCCAGTCTTCGCTCTGACCCAGTCATCTAGCCATCGCAATTTGGCCCCTGTGAAAGTTGCTCAGATCCTTACGCTTGTCCATTTTTCCTGCTTCTAAAACATCAACTTTGGGGACAGAATATTCACTTTCTGCCTAATATATCCCACCCACTGACAGGTGTCATGATAACGAGATTATCAGTGTCATTCACTTCAACTGTCAGTGCTCATAATGTTATGGCTGATGTGTATGTGAAACCAGAATGGTTTGATATTGTTTGTTACTCCCTATCGAACGGATTGCTTAGTTTGGCTACTATTGTTGATACATTGTTGCCTGAGGTAAAAAATAAAACAGATCGAATAGTCTGCTTGTCTTCTTACGCCATGCGGTTTGCTCAAATAACCACAGGGTGTTTCATTTCTGCGGTTTAATCCAAGATGTTCAGAAATATGAAGCAGTTAGGAAAATGTTGCTACTAGCCTATAGAGAACGAATCAACAGTAAATACACATCAATAGCCCTGGTGCAACCTCCATGCTAGGGTTGATCTTTAACGCATGGCCTCCAGTTTATCAAGAGAAAGTCCCTGTTGACACACCAATCTGTTTTAGTTGTTGCGGGCAGCCTAGTTGTCTATAGGAGGCGCTGTCCTTTCCTTGAATGTCCTCACCTACAGGGCCCTTTGACAGATTATATTCCTTGAAAATGTAAACACAATTTGAGGATTTGCTGTAAATGAAGGAGTTGAAGAAAAAAGTAGAGCGCACCAGGGACTTTAAAAGGTGTGATGCAGTTAAATAGACCGGCCCTATGCTGAAGGCCTTCCCATTTGCCAACCTCTTACCGCAGCTCAACTGAAGTAGTCATGGGAGTGCCTGAAGGCAGGACAGAGCGATAGTGGCACCGGGGAGGGAAGAAACAGAGTGAAAGGAGAATTCAAGTTTTTGAAGAATGAAGACAGCCATGGGAAAATGAATTAATGAGACTCTTACTGTGAAAAGGCGTTACATCTTTTTGATGGTATGCTTACATCAGGGGTTCCCAAACTTTTTGGACCCCATTTTGATGTCAAAGGTTTTTTTTGTTAGATTTTTTTGTGAGTTTTTTTATGTATTTCTGTTCACTTTCTTAAAAAGGAGTTAAGATGTGTGCATTTAAAAAATTATCTATTTATACAGATATTTTAAATCATATTGTAATTCCCAGGGAATAATTTTGAATGATATTCTGTTTAAAAACTAACATTCTTCCCCTGACTGATTTAATGTCTGTTCCTGTCTTTTCTTAGTGATTGTGACACACACACATCTTCCTATTAGCGATGGGGACATAATATTTTTTTGATTCAACCATTTAAAGGTTAAAGCCACAGTTTTTAGAAAAAAACAGAAACCAGTCTTTTTAATGCAGCCTCATTTCACGGCTCCTGGAGGTAAAAGACAGTTATTCATGCGATCCCATTTTCCAATCAGTTGACTCCACATGGGGTCTTGACTTCTAGTTTGGGAAACGATGTATTACGTTTTGTATGTATCCCAAATGGCTGCCTTTACCACATAGTGCATTCCTTTTGACCATGGCCCATATAGATATAGAATGTTATTTGGAATCCAATCCCACTGGAAAAGATTCTGGGCCAAATCAATTTGTGTAATTTGTGTAACAAAAACTCAAATGTAATGCTCACTGCCAAACTGTGACCCGAGATGTATCATATGAAGCAGGCCAGAAATATTCACCTTTTATGGAGCTATTAAATAAATCTTTATTGAGACAACACTGAACTATCAATCCAAAATCTTTATTGAGACAACACTGAACTGTCAATCCAAAATATTTATTGAGACAGCACTGAACTGTCAATCCATCCGGCATCACTGCCATATTTTCATGCAGAATTACATATTCTCTTTTCCACAATGGAACTTCACTGGTGGTTGAACTCTTTCTATAGGGGGCTAATTAACACAGTGTTTTTCTGTACCCTGGGGTGACTATTCAGAAAAGCTCAGTGGGTCAATAGTCCCCTCTATTGATTGTCCAACAACTTGTCAACATGTAGCCAAAAGAATGGAGCAGTTATCGTACACCAATCTGTCTTTAGACCCACTGAGCGTTTCTGTTAGTCACCCCAGGGTACAGAAAAACACTCTCTGTCACTTAGCCCACTGCATGAAGAGACAGGGTGTGCTTTGTTCCAAGGATTTTACCAGCTCCCAGCATATTTACCATCCTGGTTTTACGTGTGGATTTAACTTTTACTGTTACATCTAACAAGGTCACATTTTAGTAATAGGTAAATTTTAAGTGACCTTCAAATGTGTAATTACTGACCATTAGTTACATATACAGTAGGAGCAACTGAATATGAATAAATAACCTGAATAACCTGAATAACCTGAATAAATAACATTCATTAACCAAATGTGTAACTATACATCCCTTTTTCCAAATGTGTAGTACCTATGTAACTAATATTTTATTGATACAGTATTAGTGTGTTTATTACTTATTAATTAAAATATATATAAGTGCTTCTTAAAATTGTGCAGTTCTACAAACATGTTCATGTTCCTTAACTTTAAAAAGCAGTTTATCATTACTACATGAACAATGTGATGTATTTGATTAAGATTTTTGGGTGCTCTTTTACACTTTATTTTGATAGAGACAATGGGGAAAGAGAGAAAATATATATACGTTTTGCTAAAAGAGCAGTGGGATGACCTTTAACCCATGTTACTGGAAAAAATTAACTGGAGGCAGCAACTTAGACCTCCACAACAATCTTGGTTACATGAGACAGGCGTTTTAATATTTCAGAATGTCACACACATAAAACATAAGAAACAATAATTGATCTCACCAAGTGACTTCCTCAAAATGAAGGAGATGGTGATGCAATCTTGGCGAGAGGGAGGGAATTATTTAATTCAATTAATTCATTTATTCTCAAATCTTTGTTGCAGAGGGGTGGAATTCAGGGCGAGATGAGTGTGTCAATAGCTTTATAACTAGCATGCTATTCCAGGACAGAGAAATATCTTTATACCTATGAATTCATTTTGAGTAACAATGTAACACTACAGCAATCTACATGGTATATATTGTAAATTTAGTACAGTTCTCAAGGCAGTACGCATTCATATATATATATATATATATATATATATATATATATATATATTGAATCTAACTGTGAGTCACCCTGTGTCACAGTGTCTGCTGAATGACTATTTTTCTCAGTTATGATGAATGACTTTCTCAGTCATTTCATTAAAACTGAGAAAGAAATGCAACATTATCCCTGTTAATAGTTGGAGTAGGTTGACTGATAGCAGACTACCCTGGCTGTAAGCCAGCCTTAAGATAAGTTGTGTAATTTGGCTGTGAGGGCATTAATTTTTTAACTATTAAATTAGACTCCTTTAACCAGTTGATTTCATTCTTGTCTGTCACTTTTTTCTCCCATGATCTACAGTTTTTGGCCTCTCCTTTGTCTTAATTCCACAGATCAACCAAGTGCTTATCACTGGGCACGGGTTGATTCTCTCACATATGAGGAGAACCATGTTATTGTCATTTCAGCTGGCCTTGCTCTCACTATTAGACATGGGGACACATGTAATGGATTTGCATGTCATTTTATCTAAGCTGGATTTGTCTTCTGCAGTAGCGCATTTGTTTTTTGTTGAATAACAACAACTCTAGGTACACATGCTTGTTTGACCATCTTATGGACCAAATTCAACATACAGAAGAATCAACATGATTAGTAGACAAATGATTTCCTAATTTCTAACATGCAGTCATGTCTATAGTTCGCGCAACTGTTAGATTACATTCCACTAAGGTACTTCCCTCCACATCTGTCAGCTACACTGGTGACTTGGTTGGGATGCATTCGATATATACTGGACACAGCATGATGAACTTCTGCTTAAACATGTCCTGGAGGCATTCTGTATCTGTCCCTAAGGTGGAAATTCAAATAATTGGTTGCCTCAGCCGAGAGGATGGAGCTTGTATTTCCAGTGGGTTAAATGCTGTAAGGGGACATTTGAACAGGGCTAAAGATTTCCATACCATAAACACTAACCTTTCCTGTCCTGATGTTAACACCTTCCTAACTGTTTTAAATATACACTTCAATTGAGTGGCTTCAAAATTGGGAAGTAAGCCCTCTCCATTAAGTGCACCAATTACACAAATTTCTGCCTTCAGGGCAGATCTGCCTCTGAGGCATGTTTAAGTACAACACCCTGGTGCTGAAGGCACGTACATGCTATTAGAGAGAGGAAGAAATGTCAAGGAACAGGCTGACAGTTCTACAGTCTTGATCAGACACACAGGCTTCTGGCATAGATGGTGAACCTTTCATTTCTAGACTGCAACGTAGCACTCCCCTACGGCACTTCTTTCTCTACACACATTGATTCGTAGGTTACACTATATTTAGATCCTCCAAGAGGTCCTCCAAGAGACAACGCCTGAGAGAACGTTGCTATTTGTCTGTGTACTCAGTGTACGATGAAACATTATTTGCGATGGTGTTCTTTGTTTATGCAAGAAAACATCATGCAGCCTATTGGTAAAGGCCATTAGCAAGAAAGATTTGCTGGATCAAATCCGTGAA
Organism: Esox masquinongy; assembly: GCA_016801175.1. Lineage (NCBI taxonomy): Eukaryota > Metazoa > Chordata > Actinopteri > Esociformes > Esocidae > Esox > Esox masquinongy. The sequence continues at coordinate 24,396 of JACXGI010008519.1, read as the reverse complement.
ACATCAGGTATGAAGTCTGTTGCTCAGCCCTTTAGCAAGGCTGTTAGCCCTTATTGCTCTAGGGTCATTATCATTAACAGCTGTTCACCTGGCGGTGACCCCTTTCTGCAGGAGTCTTGGGGAGAGGGGGATATGCAAAAGCAACACATTCCCAATTTGCATATGCGGATAATACACCATGTGCATGTGTGAAATAGGATCAATATAAGAACCCACCGAATTATTTTTTTTACGCCTCACATTCAGTCACATTGGAGTATTGAATTGGAAAACATTTGACGCTGTCAACTTTGATAAGGTAAGTGGGAAAGTTAATCGTTTAAACCACCTAAATATATTCACGTCATTACCATACGGCTTCTTGCAAAATCCCACGGACTCGTTAGCAACCTCCGTACTTTGTACTCATCACGTGTGTGCATTGTGTTCATGGTTTGGGGGATTTCAGAACTCATCTACTTTAGTTTTTTGACAGATTTTTTAGTGCAATGTTTTAATCTGAAGGAGGTTAGGGTTGAAATGGGTCGAGGAATATCGGGCAGTAATTGTGTATGATCTTCTGTCTGGAACACAACATTATCACTGATGGTGTACTTTCACCACAGTCTGATTTTCTGCCTAGTCACGTCCACTCGTTCCCTTAAGGGCTTTGAAGGAACACAGTGAGGAATGGAATCGTGATGTTTTGTCATTTGAAGTGTGTAAACATTTGGGTTACCTGGTGATTGTGGGACTCTGCGGACAACCTCAACCTGGCTGGTGAATACTGGCGTGAATTGCAACACACCTGTTATCATTAATTGCTCTGGTTTCTCTCTCCTGAAAGCCAGGCTGGGCATTCAGGGAGCACTCGAGGACCCCAAGTCGGATGGCAATCGACCCTCCCTATTAAATGGGGCTAAGGTGACAAGCCTGGGAAAAATAACCCGCGCAGACCCGCGAAGACTGCAGATGCCGCTAGCTGACGGATTTGTTGCGCCACATGATCCTTACAGGTCTGAGTGTAGCACAGGCTAGTCGCACCTGTCTCAGAGGACTGTTGTAGATGTGAACTCTTCGCTACTGCTTACGTGAGCTTGTGCATTCTTGGAATAATCTCAGTCACCCATACTTCGAGTTCAGGCTTCTGTTTTTGTTGGAGAAGACTCAGTTAATTGTTGTTATGACGGACTGTTTTGCCCATGTCAGTTCTACCTGCGTAAAAAAACACTCAAATGAACAAGAAGTTCTCGCCATCCAGTTGTTGGCTCGTTAATTTTCAAGTCTCGCTAGTGTGGATTTTTTTGTATAGACACTTGCTCTCAGCCGTTTACAACTGTTGAACTGTTATTAACTAGGACTACTCCAAGATTGTTGCTGAAAATGAAAATGAGTTCTTAAATATAAAGACCTGGAAAAATAAAGGCTAAATAATATTTTGTATGACCTTTTTCATTTCTTGTAAACGTAAATGTTATTTCTGTTTCTAAATTTAATCTTTATTTATCAGGTACGCTCTCAGGTAAAGAGCATACATTCTTAATGCTTAATCCTCCCAAGGTAGCCAGTGTCGGTGGTGGACTGGGCATCATTTAGAAATAAAGTTTTGGTTTGCGCTGTGATACAGATAGTCGGATGGGAGCTTTGTTAAAGCTGAAATATGTGTGTGTGTTGACAGGAAAGCTGCTTAAGTACCAGTGCCTCTTAGGAAGCTTGGACAGCCTTGGGTATAAGTACTGGCTGGTAATGTTGATATCTGATTTGCAGTGTGTGGCCTCCAGATTGCGGGCCTACCAAAGTGAACTGCACACTGTCTCGGTCAGTGTTTCTCAACCCTGCTCCTGGGCGCCCAGGAGTATATATGATATGTGCCCAATGTCATCAAAACCATACGCTTTTAAATTTGGAATTGAATATCCCTGATATTTATAATATCTCTGATGTATAATAGTGATTCTTTTATAGACTATACACATATAAACAACATATTACACATCTAGCCCAAAATAAGAGTTGTAAAATGATTTTGTCATTTCAAATACTCCAAGGCTGCATCTTTAAAAATATAACTCTATTTTGCTTGATCTAAATAAAATATTTAAAGCACTAGTGTGGTCAAAAACAGCCTCTGTGTGAATGTAGCTTTGGTGTGACAAGGACCTGGGATCCCAACCACCCTGGCCATTATATGTCGGATGGCGTAGCAGAACTGGAGCGTGAGATATGCTGCTCCAAGGAGCCCCAATACCCTGGGTTTAGAACTGACACAAATTACAGTAGAGGATGGAAGACTGATCAAACTGTTTAGTCAGCGATAGCTGTTTAATTACAAATATCTCTCTCCACCTCCCTCACTCTACTGCCCTAATTATTTTATTTATGATTCAACCCTTTTGCTCTATACTTTGCTCTACATCTTCTTTCTTACATCCCACTTGTCCACTTTCCTATCTGTCTCCCTCTCTGTCTCTCTCTCACACATTGCTTTCCCTTTATCTCTGTCTCGCTCCTGACAAGTTTACCGAGGGCACAGTCCAAATATTTTGGCTCAACCCGTTGTTTGTTTCATCAGGACATTAGGTAATGCTATATACTTTCCCGTGTCTGACTTAATGAATCATTAGAGATAAAACCACAGAGAAGTCGTTTAGTCATGACTTTGGCCGCATCCAAAATCACTGTGTCCCTCTTGCCTGTGTTCTACCTCTGAAAGCTGCTCTGAAGTAATGCTTTATAAGGAGCAATGGCAGTTAAGAGACGACCTATGTGTCCTGTTGACTGATTGACTTGGTGGATGATATTATCATGAGTATCATGAATATTAACATGTAATTGAAAAGCACTGGGGTGGTCCAGCAGTCTAGGCTGCTGTTTCCAGTGCACATGTACTGCTGCCTCCAGTGCACATGTACTGCTGCCTCCAGTGCTGCCTCCAGCCTAATGCACACCTGTGCAATACTCATGCTGTCTGATCAGCATCTTGATGTGCCACACCTGTGAGGTGGATGGATTATCTCGGCAAAGGAGAAGTGCTCACTAACACAGATTTAGACAGATTTGTGAGCAGTATTTGAGAGAAATAGGCCTTTTGTGTACATAGAGAAAGTCTTAGATCTTTGAGTTCAGCTCATGATGAATGGGGGTAAAAACAAAAGTGTTGCGTTTATAATTTTGTTCAGTGTATGTAGTAAGAATTAAGAAAAATATATAAAGCAAAAATATATCAAAAAATAAAGCGATAATATACATTACATAACACCGTAAACTAGCAGCAATATGGGTAGTAGTATTGAATATTATAGATATGGCAAGTGTGACATGTCGTCGCTATCATCACTATTAATATGTCGTCAGTATCATTACTATTAACATGTCGTCAGTATCATCACTAATAACATGTCGTCACTATCATCACAATTAACATGTCGTCAGTATCATTACTATTAACATGTCGTCACTATCATCACTAATAACATGTCATCACTATCATCACTATTAACATGTCGTCACTATCATCACTATTAACATGTCGTCACTATCATCACCAATAACATGTCATCACTATCATCACTATTAACATGTTGTCAGTATTATTACTATTAACATGTCATCAGTATCATCACTATTAACATGTCATCACTATCATCACTAATAACCTGTCATCACTATCAGAACTAATAACATGTCAACACGATCATCACTAATAATATGTCGTCACTAACATCACTATTAACATGTCGTCACTAACATCACTATTAACATGTCGTCAGTATCATCACTAATAACATGTAATTAATATCATCACTATCAACATGTCGTCACTATTATCACTAATAACATTTCATCACTATCATCACTAATAACGTCGTCCCTATCATGTTATTGATATGTTATTGATATGTGACGACAATATCATAACTATTAACATGTCTGGGGTTTTGTGTACCTCTGAAACATGATACATGTACTCTACAAAGCCTGGGGGTTTATATACCTCTGAAATGCGATACATGTACTCTACATAGTAATAACATGTTGTCACATATCAATAACATATCAATAACATGATAGTGACATCAAGTTATTAGTTATGATAGTGTTGACATGTTAATAGTAATGATATGCGATACTTGTACTCTACATAGCCTGGGGGTTTATATAGCTCTGAAACCTGATACATGTACTCTACATAGCCTGGGGGTTTATGTACCTCTGAAACATGATACATGTACTCTACAAAGCCTGGGGTTTTATGTACCTCTGAAACACAATACATGTACTCTACATAGCCTGGTGTTTTATATACCTCTGAAATGCAATACATGTAGTCTACATAGCCTGGTGTTTTATATACCTCTGAAATGCAATACATGTACTCTACATAGCCTGGGGGTTTATATACCTCTGAAATGCGATACATGTACTCTGTACAGTTTGATGTTTTATGTGCCTCTTTCATGCATGTCACGTGTCTAGGACTGCAAGGTAGCATGATGGTTAGAGTATCTCACCGGTAACTGAAAGACTTCTAGATCTAATCCCTGAGACGGCAAATTAAAAAAAGATGTTCATTAGCAACTTCCTCATTGCTCACCAGGTTGTTGCTACAAATGAGTGTTCTCTGGTAAAATAACACAACCAAGGAAGATCTTGGTAATTATCTTTATTTTCCTGGGGAACTATGGAGTACGTGTATGTGCCAGGTGCATCGGGCGTGTCTTTGGTGTGTGTGTGTGTGTGTGTGTGTGTGTGTGTGTGAACGTGTGTTTTAGGTGTGAATGTGTATTAGGTGTGTGTGTATTTGTGTGTGTGTGTGAACATGTATTATGTGTGTGTGAATGTGTATTAGGTGTGTGTGTGTGTGTGTGTGTGTGAATGTGTATTAGGTGTCTGTACGTGTAAATGTGTATTAGATGTGCGTGTGGGTGTGTGTAAACGTGTATTAGGTGTGTGTGTTTGTCTAAATATGCATTAGGTGTGTGTACGTGTGAACGTGTATTAGGTTTGCGTGTGTGTGTGTGTGTGTGTGTGTGTGTAAACGTGTATTAGGTGTGCGTGTGTGTTAACATGTGTTAGCTGTGTGTGTTTGTGTGAATGTGTATTAGGTGTGTGTACGTGCATTCATGTGATAGCACCAGAACAAAGGATCTTTAGAAATGAACTGCAACCGACCAGCTACCTTGGAGAGATCTTCAGCTCAGTCTTAATGCTGAATTACATTTGGACTATTTACAGAACAGCTTCATGGTGAGCCTCCCTAGACTTGTCTTTAAGTAGCACTGTAGCAGCTGAGAGAGTTGCCCCCAATCCCTGTGGGTCCCGGTCGGAGTAGTGCACTAAACAGGGAATAGGGAGACATTTGGAATTCGGCCAATTAGCCGCTGGGCTTAATGCCACCAGTTCCGGTTTCATTAGCTACAGTATCTATTGAGTTCTTGTCAGGCTGGTAAGTGACCCGGGCGCTAGTTGAGTACATAGCAGATGTCTGCTAGATCTCACAATGGCTGGATGTTTAACACCTCAGCTGACCACATTGTGCTAAATAACAAATGACATTAGTTGCTGCAATGTGGAGAGCACGGATTCAAAGCCTCTGGTGTTTGTACGCATGTCCTTGCTAATGTGCGCGTGTGTTTGTGACATCCACTTGCGTGTTGGCGGAGGGAACCATTTGGCGACGGTACTGACGGGACTGAAGGGTTTTTGGATTTAAGGGTACAATGTGGAACATTTAAAGGTCAGACGTCGTTTAAGAGTCATCTTTAGTTTTTTTCCTAAAGGGTTAAATAATACATACACATTTTTATGTGCTCATTAAAACTGAACTGTTACAGTAGCCGGTCTAAATGAAAACATTTACACAATGTTTATGTAGCTGTGTTGCCCACTTATAACTGTCAGAAGCGAAAGGTCCAGGGACTGCTGTGATTATCTCGTTGCCTGGGTGATAAGAGTTAGTGTATCATTATCTTTCATCACCCAGAACAACATGGCACCGTGTGCATAATGCTTCCACAGAGAATGTGATCTCTGTTGTGCAACGCCCTGATGACCTATACAATATTTCCCAGGAAGTATCGGCCTTTTTGACAGGATAGATAATAACCTCTTGATTTGTGCTGTGGACAGTGGCCCACAGAACGGCCAAGCATGGGGCCAGCTGAGGCCGTGATGTTTCATTTTAACCCCAAAATGTTACCGCCCCCCGAGCCCTTCCCCACCACAACGGACTTAGTAAAAACTCAAACTTTTTTCTTGGAGAAAGAGGGAAATCCTTCTCATTCCTGTGAAAAAAATAAATTAACAAACAAGGTTTTCACCAAACCCTATAAAATGAAATGGGATTATGGTTGAGTATTGGCTGGTCTTCAATTACTGATGGGTTTGTGTCCCGGCAGCCAGGCACTGCTGTCTGTCGAAGCTGAGAGCTTGGGGATCAGATGAGCTATCAGAGTTCATTTTCAACAAGGACGTTCTGCTTTTAACAACACAAGCCTTTCTTGGGCCTGGTTCGAGTAATTCATTTTAACATTCCTGCGAACAATAAGAACTACAAGGTGTTAGTGGATTGGGTTATGCATGTATCATCATCACTACAGCTATGTTCGTGTACGGGAAAAGGAAACGTTATCATGTGTTTTGATTCTGACCAGACAGCTGGCTGAAACATGACACATGAGATGGATTCACCAGCTCGGCCTCGAAAGACCCGTTTCAGCATCATGGATGGCTCACGTAGAGTGTTTCAATGCCATAGAGAGTAAGCGCATATGACCCCATTTTCATGGTCTCTGCACGTCATTCAGTGTAAAAATAAACGACCCAGCGCTGTCTGGAAAACTAAAAGACACAGCAAATAACCAAACCTATAAGAAGGATAATAATTTCTCACCAGAAGACAAAGCTGAGGCTCCTTCATTTATATTCTGGTCGAGAGATTTTGTCCATGGGTTATTGATGAGATCCTTTCAGAGTAGAAGCAGATTATCCGTGGATTGATGTTATAGTATATGAAAACATTTTTGCTCCGTTTGAGAAGACAGAGTGAACAGGTTGGATTTTGTAGTAATTACCCTCTTTTGAGCTATGGAAATACTTCATATAGTTTTAAAACTGAATGGGAAGAAGAAGTGACTAGAGGGAAGAAAGAGGGAGGGGCCAGATGAAACAACCTTTAAACACAGTAACTGGAGAGAAGAAAGAGGGAGGGGCCAGATGAAACAACCTTTAAACACAGTCACTGGAGGGAAGAAAGAGGGAGGGGCCAGATGAAACAACAACAAATTCAGATAATTAAGCACATCTCTTGGCTTTCGCAATGGCTGCACAAGCTTTTATTGACACACATTGTACTGAACAGAACTGTGACCTGTGACCTGGATCTTTAAGTTTTGCTGTTCCCCGTTTATTGGCTGTCAGAGCGCAACAATGACAAATGACATTGGAGATGTTCAGAGGATTCAACATTCTAATCGCTCCACTCTATCACTCTCACATGGTTTACTTAACCAATAAGGCATGAGGCTGTTCTTATGCTCGGCTCAATGCTGAGTGCCTGTTTTCAGCTCTTCATACGGTCTGATTGATATAGCACAGCTTTTAGCCAATCAACACTGAGGGTTTAAAGCAGCTGGTTTATAAGAATTATTAGAACCTGCCTGCTCTACCCCAGGGCAGGACTTGGGATATGCTTTGCTTCGTAAATGCCCATTAATGGTTTACAAAAGTGACATACTGTGATAAGATGATTGATGTCACCATATGTTCTTAACTTCTCACTCTGCATGACAAATCTCTCAGCAGGAGGGAGAAGAGACAGACCCCATCATTACTCCCCACCCCCTTGTTGTAACATGCTCCGCTCCTCTCTTTTCCTCTCCTCATCCTTCCTGTCCTATCCTTTCTTCACTTCTCTCCTTCCCGCAGGGAGGGAGTGTAGCGATTAGAGTATCTGACCACTAATCTAAAGGTTTTTAGATCATAAAATCTGAGCCGGCGAGATGCACAATATATTGTTCTGCCCCTGAGTGAGGCAGTTAACCCTGGGTTCTCTTCTTGGGAGAGGGGTTGAGGTTAAATGTGGAAGCTTAATGTTGGTTGGACTTGGTGTGCAAATTGGCAAATATTCTCGTCTCCTCTCTTCATGTGTATTTATAGGAGGCTTCCCCCTCTCCCCGTCCTCTATTTCCTGTGTCTCCTTGACCCCCACATGACCCAAGTGTGTCCTGCCTATATTGGAGACTGATGACTGAGTGACAGTCAAGGGCTGAGTTTCAAATGACAAACTATTCCCTATATACAGCACAACTAAGCCTGAGGGTCATGGTCAAAAGTAGTGCCCTATATGGAAATATAGGTTACTATTGAAGAGTCTGGGTAGGGTTTAGGGCACTCCCTCTTCAGCACCCTCTCACAGCACTTCCAGTAATGACTGCACTGAAACACGCGCGCTTACATCTCTCATCATCATTCAAATCCTCCTCCTCCTTCTCCTTCTCTTCACCGTGTCCCTGTCTTTCTCCTTGTGGTGTGGCGTGTGATATTAACGTCTCCATTCGCTCTGACTGGTTTCCCTGTTACAAAACTCAGGCAGGGGTCCCCATTGTATTGTTAGGACAGACCACATATTGGATTTGGAAAAGGGGTCTGGGGACTCACTCTTTTCCAGTCAGAGAATGTTGCCTGTCTGGGACTTAAATTGTGAAAATGGCTCCAATTTGTTGCACCTCATCTGCTGTATCAGACTCTAGCTAATTGCTGAGTTTGGCTTGTTACTAAAGGAAACCCAAGACGAAGCTCTGATATTGACAGAAGATATCCCTTTGAGGGAGTGTAAAGGCTTTGCTGGTAAATATCTGCCATTATGTAAGGCTTACTTTTTATCTCCAGTTCTGCCCCTCCCATTTCTTCTCTTCTCTCTCCCCCCTACGCCGCTCTCCCCTTACTCCTGTCCTTTCTCTCCTTCTACTCCTCAATTCTCTCTCTTCCTGCTCAATTCTTCTCTCTCCTCCTGCTCAATTCTTCTCTCTCCCCCAACCCCTCTCTTCTCTCCCCCACTCCTCTCTCTCACTCCTATACTCCTCTCCTCTCTCTCTGTTCTATTTTCCTCTCCTCTCGGTATGGTTTTAGTTGTCATCCCTCACCTTCGTCATTCGTTCTTCCTGTATCACACTGATGTTTCCTTCCTCCTGTCAGAGCCGGTATCCTGACAAGAGCAGCATAGAACTTCCCAGGGAGCCTAGAAAAATCTGTTAATTGGTCTCAATGTTCTTTTGTTCTGCAATCTTTATTCCCTAATCGGATTAGAGATAGTATCATTCACACTCTATTATTTCAGTAATAATTATCCACTGTAATGAGCCTCATACCGAGAGCTAACATTTAACATTTTAGTGATTTAGCAGAGCCAGTCACAGGAGCAGAAAAATGCCTTGCTCAAGGGAACAACACCAGATTTACATTAATCCTGAACAGTTACTGGTTCAGGATTTGAACCAGTAACTGTTCCAACTCTTGACCACTAGATCATCTGCGGCAGAATGGGCATTTCCCATTTACTTTCCCATTAGCTTGATACATTTACTAAGGGTAATATATAGAGGGAATTATGTTTCTGATGGGTAAAATAAAATGAAAGATTCCATGACCCGGGTCCCCTGAGCTCACGTGACATCATTAAATGTGAAAGGAGAGGGGAGACAAGATGGAATGGAAACAGTGGTTTCAACAAGGCTGGCAAATGTTTCTCTTGTACTGTGTCTCTCTCCTGAAGCCAAAATTCAATAAATATTCACAGGCAACTGGCTTTTCATCGATTTTTATTTATAATTGTGCTAGTTGCTAGGCCAATTAAAAGCCTTTCCGTGGGCAAACAACAATTTATGTATGATAGGAGGAAATTTGTAAAACTTGGTGTCTGGATTAATCTTCTTGGAAAAACTCACCAGATGCCTGCAGTGGGATTAGGCCAATTACATGGCTTGTCCTTTTGGATATAGAACGATTAATATTGCCAAACATTGTAGGCCTGTATGAATTCTTGGAAGAGGAACATAGCTAGGCTATCCCAAGAACATACAATAAGTTGGTAGGTTGGAGCTTGAGCTAATTAAATGAAATGTCACGGAAATGTGTTAATAACATGTTAATTGTTGATATTATAAACTGCTGAACACTAAAATGTTTTACTGCACCACACTATACATTTTGGGGATTTGCGGAAGTATTGCTATATTTTAATGTTAACCCCACTAGTGATAAAAAGTTGATAATTTAAGGTGTGTCTGTAACAGACCATGTCTGTTGCACCGATGAATGAGAATGCTGTATGAATTGTACTCACGTGATTAAAAGTGTGTTTAAGTATAGATGCCGTAACCCTTTATGTACTTGATCTGTACCAATAATCGTAATCCCACCAATGCATTTGCAGATGACACCACTCTGGTTGGTCTCATCGCTGAAGGTTGGGAGTCCATGTACCATAGAGAGGTTGACCAGCAGTCCACAAAGGAGAAACTTTTTGGGTTCCATGTAGAATCCTCTTTAGAAAAGGTGCTACATGGAACCAAAATTGTTCTAACTAGAACCAGATAGCATTCTTCAAAGGGTTTGCCTATGGTGACAGCTGAAGAACCCTTTTAAGTTCTACAGAGAACATTTTTTCTAAGAGTGTACCAGTAACCAATAGGTTGTTAGATCGAATCCCTGAACCTTCAAGGTGAAGACATATGCTTGTTCTTGTGCAAGGAGGTCAATCCATAACATATCCTGGACGATCATCATGGCAAATGCAGAAGCTAAAACTATACTGGACATTGTGTGCAAACCGAGAAATATCCACTTCCTGTTACTGTTTCCATGACATGAAGTTGGTGAAACAAATGGCCACTGGATTGATGCAAATAATAATTATACTGTTCTGACAGGCGGACACCTGCTACTCACACCATTATTCATACGTTTTACTTTGCTTCAAAGTGGCTTAGCCAGAATCCGAACACAAATGTAGAGCGACATATTTCATTAACACTTCCTAATGCCCCATGCTGATATATTGGTTTTCTTTATTGAAGTCATATTAGCCAACTCAATATCTTCACTTTATATCTAACATTTCAAAATAATATATCCATTTCTGACCATTAACGGTTCACGTTACTCTGCTTGAATGTTTAGTGGGTATTTTCTGCACATTACATTTTGCCACAATGGTGTGTGGACCTACGTCAGCACTTAAAACGTAAATTATTCATCTTTTTTCAACAGTGTCAGCTAAACATATTCGGATATGTTCAATCAATCTTTTTAATCGTCACGGTGTGTCAATAAATCCTTTCAATACATATAAGTGGGGATTAAGAAGTGCCTACAGCCTGGGGTGGGAGGCATATACCTGTGTAAAGCCCCACTACATCACTGGAAAATATCATAGCTGACCACTCCAACCCTGGTCATGCACTGTTCCAAAAATGATCCTCCAGCAGACTGAGGGCAGGGGGGTAGCACAGGTCAATCATAACCATAACATCCTGACATAACATCCTGCCACCCATGGGTGTAGAATTAGGGGGAGACAGGGGGGTCATGACACCCCCAATATTACAGGTCAATGTGACCTTCCTGGAAAAAAGTGAAAATCCTGGGATCCAGTCACCCCGACCCCCCAACCCCCAATACACAATACAAACCTGCGCTGTTGCTACCACCTGGTCATGTTAATTTCCCTGCAGTGCCCCTCAACCAGCCATCTGCCCCAGAGAGACTAAGACATTTATACAGTAGGTCCAATATAATGTGAAAATTATTTTAATTCAGATTCAGATGTATAAGAATGTGCTGGTTAATTATTTTTGATTTGCCCTCAAAACTATTTTATCACCTACCAGGGGCAGTAGCCTCCTGGACCGGATTCAGCCCGTGTGCTTTAGTTTGTCCATCCCTGGCCTACCATCATCTTATATGTGCACCGCACATTACAAAATGTATGTCAACTTAAGAACGGTTTGTCTATTCTATCCCTACATGCTGTATACCACGCACCGTTACACCAAGTTAAATTCTGGGTAAGGGTATGGCTGCTACGCAAATAAAAGCGATTCTGATTCTGGTTAATTTAATGAATCCATTAGTTCATTCATTCGATAGCAATTCCTCTCTTTTACATTATAATACACTCAATTGTACAGTATGAGTGTCATTAGACGTTTTTGCTTTCATACCGTATATTTATTTATATTACACCCGGTGTATTGTAATATGAAATACACATTTTACTAAGGACTGAGCTGCCCGTAAGCTACTGACACATTCACCATAATCGCTTCAAAGTATGCCTCTTCCCGTACCTCTTATTTTTTGCGCATTCGGGAACGCCTGTGGCACATGATGCGCACAGCACCAACGCGCCGCGTGTAGTTGACAGCTGGCTGTGTGGAAGCGATATTTGGTTTTTCGTGGATCTTCCATTATCGGACTTTATTAATTAACGGTCAATATCAGAATGTCGAGGCGCTTTGATATGAATGTCTATTTTTCCACAGGCTGCTCCTGGGACTCTTGCTGATATCTATCTCTGTCATATACTTTCAGAAGACACAGTAGCCTACTTTAAAAGTGTGTCACTTGTCTAAGTGTGGACTAATTGTTGCTTGTGGGGAATCATGAATTAAGCACTGGGAACTATCCAGGGTCGCTCTACATAGACCACAGCCTAACGTACTACTGACGCATTGTAGAGAAAAGAGCAGGAAATCATGAATCATGTCTGTGAATCCTGTGTCCATGAGATTTGGTCAAACAATACTCCAGAAAAAAAATACGCACCTAAAGCTGGCTTCTGGTCAGAGGACCAAACGGTATACTTAAATATAAAGGATGTGTCAGTACCACTGAAATAATCTAAAGTCAACGAATGTTTGCCTGTTGATGCTTCGTCGTTGAACAGTCGTGTCCTCTCAGGCTAATCTCTCCACTCTATGCTGACGGTGGTGGATTTTATATGGGCTCCGTGGGACACACTACAGTTTTCGGGACAGTCTAGTATAGCATGATCTCAGCAGAGATCCACAGATCCGATGAAATGTGCTGCCAGTGTCTGTTCTCGACTGTTACTGACTCATTAGGACCGCAGCTCTGCGCTATACCCGCATCAGATAGTCTGTCATGGGAAGATAGATTGAGGAGTTGAGTTTAGGCTGAGACCGAGAAACAAAATAACCCAGAAGAGCCCGCGGCATTTCTCAATGACTGATCTTTATACGTGTAGTTCTTCGACCGTGTCAAAGGGTAGTGGCAGAAAGTGATATAATACGAGAGATGTGCGGTTTGGTGCAGCGACCCAGCGGAAGATAGGCTTCTGACTACATATCCGGTCCTATACCTTGCACAATGGACAAGGGGAAAGGGAATAGCCGAACGGATGAGTAGATTCACTTTGTTGCGTTACCACTGCTTAGTATAATGTACATAGAATTCGTTTTTTGTTAGGTGTTTTTAGGAATACTCTGGAAACCAACAAAAAAGTATTCGGTCACCGTCCAGTCCATGGAATAATGGTTCTATATCTATTTCGCGTACCACAAGTTGGGCTGTTTCTTCTTAGTTGTCCAAAATAGACTAAGCTGTACAATTCATGGTAAGGGAGACTGGCTTGTGTAAATATCGTAGTCATTTGGAGTTTATCTTAGCCCTTGCAATAGCCTATTTTTATTTTATATACTTTTTAAAACATTCTTAAGTGGGACAATCAAGTGATTGGATGCCCTGTCCAACGCAGAGCGGGTCGCTGTCCTTCGCGCTAGTGGTGCTGAAGTCTGGATGATGCCTGGCCAGCGACTGCAAGGCTGCCGCTCCCTCCACATAAACGAAGACAACGGCCGCTTCTTGCTGCTCGCTGTCTTGATAATTTTGTATCTGCTTTGTGGCGCCGCGGTGTTTTCCGCTATAGAGCGGCCTTCGGAGGTGCAGGCGCACGGTAAATGGAACAGAACACTTTTCAACTTCAGCGAGACTTTCAATATCAGCTTAGAGGATCTGAACTCTTTCCTACGGGAGTACGAGACCGCAATCGCCGCAGGGATCCGAGCTGACGCTCTCAGACCACGATGGGATTTTACCGGGGCTTTTTACTTTGTTGGGACTGTGGTGTCAACTATTGGTGAGTTGAAAATTAATTAAGCTTATCGGTGACTCAATTTATTTATTTCGTGAGTAGGAAAGGTAAACTCATGCAGAGATAAGAGTAGGACAATATTAATTATTTAACATCCTAACGCTGTATGCACTCTCCTGCTTGCCTCACTAAAGAGCCTGCACAATTTGAACCTCACGTTCTGAGAATTTGCTGCACTAACTACGCCAAGTATTAGGGTGTTTAGAGTATTAGGATCTGCAAGCCTACATTTCCGTTAAAGTTCAGTGAAAATGCAAAAGCTTAACTTCCCTGATCAGATCATACGTAGACAGTATCCACAGATATCGACATTGTTGGTTCATTTACAGTTAAGTTGGTCACCATGTTGAGTATGGTGGACATTGCTTTAACTTAAGTTTCAGTGTTTGAGATTTGACTGGCGTTGTAACCGTTATCTTTAAGTCTCAGTTAAATTAACAGAATGTTTGAGCGACACAGTGACACGGCATTGCATAGAACACTGAAATATATCGCTTGCAATAAACATACTCCATGAATAATGTTTTACATTGATATGTTGGGTGAACATGCAGAGCAGGATGATGACTCTTAAAAGGGGAAAGACAGTTATTATTAGGAGTCACTGAGGGGGTTTTCCTCAACCACCAAGGGGTGACATTACTCCAGCATTGCATTCTTCTCATCACCCTTTTCAGAATACAGATTTAAAATGCCAGTTTTTCAAAAAGATAGTACATTAATGTATATTTCGGTCATCAGATGCAGAAGGCCTAACCCATTCCTCATGGTGACATTGTTATAGACTGGCTATATATGCTTTGCATATATCACGACCTAAACTACAGCATGCAACATGCTTTAGTTCAGACTTTTATTTTTCTTCTGGAGTTTACTTAAGGAATTGTGTTAGTGGACTAACAGAAAGGCAACAGATAACCAAGTGGCTAGTGTTGTGACAGTAACCAAAAGTTTGCTGTTTTAAATCCCAAAACTGTAAAAGAAAAACTGCAATTTACGTAACACCTAGCTGCCTAAAGTCCCCCTGGATAACAGTGTCTGATTAGTGGCTAGAAGAGCATTCTAGAATGTGGATTACTTTTTGCTTCATCCGACAGTTGGAAAATATATCAGCCACCTTGCAATGATGGAGATTATGAGCCTACCCTAAAAAACGTAATTGCTTCTACCAAGATACAGAAAACTCAACCAACGAATACCTAAGCTGAAATTGGATACACAAGGAAAAACATTGCTAGCTAGATAGCAATGATTTGTTTTGGCCGAGACATCTGACAACCTAACACGAGTGATTGATGAAAATACATTTCTGCCCTTATTTTACCAGGTAAATATGACTGAGAGCACATGTTTACTTTCAGGGACAACCTGGGTGGAATGAGGGTTAACTGCCTTGCTCAGGGACAGAATGGCATATTCTACATCTTAGTGGATTGGGGATTTAACCTAGCAACCTTTTGGTTACTGGTCAGATGTTCTAACCACTAGGTTTCCCTGCCACCCATCTTTTGCAGTCATTTGATACATTGTAAGGTCTTGACATTGTTTTTCTTTGCAAGGCCCTGGGGCAGTTGCAGGCCCCTAGTGGACGTCAGCGTGGCCTATGGTGCACACATTCATTGCATTAAGGATTGCATTATTTTGTATTGTTGTGGCCCTCAAACTGATGCCTCACCAACCAAAGTGGCCCCAGTTAGAGAATGTGAAAAATATCTAACTAGGCTGTGAAGTCTTCCGTCACATTGACCAGCTGTTTCCTACAGCATGTTTATTTATTTGTCTGGTATGTTGACAGATTTGCTAGTTACAGATAATTTAGCTAATTTAATTTCAAGACTATTGTTGCAATGAACAGTGTGCTGATGAAAAGACACATTTTCATGCATCATCATCTCATTGTTCTTGACTAAAACTACCGTTCAAATGTTTGGGGTCACTTATAAATTTCCTTGTTTTCGAAAGAAAGGCATATTTTTTGTCCATTAAAATAACATCAAATAGATCCGAAACACAATGTAGACATTGTTAATGTTATAAATGACTATTGTAGCTGGAAATGGCAGATTTTTAACAACATAAACAATGTCTACACTATATTTCTGATCCATCTGATGTTATTTTCAAGGACAAAGAAATTGCTCCCCAACTTTTGAAATGTAGTATATATGTACATTGAAAACTGATTGTAAATGAGTTGAAGTGGAGTTGCTTGTAAATTGCAGGCCGGTGTTAAACAAAGCAATCAGTTAGAAAGTTATTTTATTCACTGGTAAACAGTTGCAGTAATATTGTTTGTTGGCTGTTGTGTCAGCCAAAAAAATACAGACATTCTCTACATTAACTTGGAAAAATCTTTTATCCAGTGTTTCCCAGGCAATGTATAGAATGTCTGCATTTTATCCCTTATGTACACGTATTATCAATGTTCCTGCACCATGTAAAGTCCCCTCATTAGCATCTTGCTAAGTATTTTGTTCAATTTAGGCATTGGCTTTTACCCAGTATACTGTATGTCAATCTAATTCAATTCAAATGTATTTCATAAAGGCCTTTTCGTATCAGCAGTTTTCACAAATTGCTTTACACATCCCTGAAATAAAGAAAAAAGGAACCTGGGAAGAAACCTAGAAAAGAGCCAGGCTCCAAGGGGTTTTCAGTCCTCTGGAGATTCTATGTGTACATTACATTTACATTTAATTATTCATGAAATGCTCTAACAGTAGAGTGCATACATTTTATAATGCATACAGATTTTCAAAATCTGTGACCCAAAAACTGGCCAAAATAAATGCATAAACGTCAGTTGGCTTTTCAAACCAGAGTGTTCAAAATAATCACTGTGGAAATAGGCTGCATAAAGTCAGCTCCTCCAGAGTAAATGCAAATGTCAGTTGACTTTTCATAAGCTTGTCTTCAGAGGTAGAGACAAAAAAAGTAATTGGTTAGGTGGTTGTCAGGCCAGGTTCTGAGGCGCAGCTCTGGACTCATGTCCTCCTGGGGTGAATAAAGAGACAGAGAGAGACCGAGAGATGACAAGGGAGTGAGAGACCAAGAGAAGAAGAGATGGACGAACACTCAGGAGAATTCTATCTGATCTGTAATTGCGAAAAGTTCCATCCCATGACAGGAAAATTAATTACATCAAAAGTTAAGCCTTGCCAAAAACACGTTTCTTGTCAACAAAGGCATATAACATCTATGGACTTTACTTACAATCCGGGGGTTTGAATTTGTTCCTCGTTATCAACAAAGCTGTTAAATATAATTTTTTTCAGACACAATCCATAAAACATACATTGAGTAAAATCGAAACTGATCATAAACTTTATATACAGTATAATATACCCATATATAAATACTTGGATTTACTTCGTATACTGTGTGTCAGTCAAATTCAATTCATATACTTCATTCACTTAATAACTCAATGTATCCATCTCATCCACATTTACATCAACAATGCAGCAGAAACAATGGCTTTAAACAGTATAACTTCTCAATGCACCATCATACCATACTATTTAATGCCTTTAAACACATACCCTGATCAATTAGATGTTTGGCTACAGAAGTGCCTTTCCCTATCCAGCTCTACATCTTACTGCATGTAAAAATAACATGTAGAAATACTGGAGGAGTAAGTAGCAGTCATCTGGAAACCCTTTTCTGGATATAACACCAGTATCTGGTGAGTGGGAGTAACTTATCATCGTCACCGGTGAACAACCAAATGCACATCTCAAGTCTGATTTCAAATTGAGAGAGAGTTTGACCTTTAAAGAAAGCAACCCAACTGCAAACACACACACACACAGTGGAGATCGGTTCAATATAATATACATTAATCACCAGTCACGTAAAAACAATTGCGTCATCATCTTCCTTAAGCATAAAAACCTTGTTTATTTTCCCCCACATGGCTTTCAACCAGAACACCAGATTAGCCCATTTTCCAGTCATGTGTTGTCTTAGCTGTGGACGAGTCTTTGGCACGAAGGATACATCCTATTTCTATTTCTGTCACTTTGGCCTGGGTATCTCAGCTGTCTCTGCTCTATATTCAGGTGGCTCTCCATCCATTCTGAGGGACACTGTGCGTCACTGTGTATAGGACAGGACCCACGGGTGAATTTCGGGAAACATTTAACATTTGCTCCGGCGATAGGTCACTAAAGAGCATGTATCCCTGCAAGCGAAGCCTGAGGGTTAGAGACGGGCCGCTTGGCATAGCTGATGGTGTGTGTACGGATGTGTTTGAGTATGTGTGCGTTTCTGTATGTGTGTACCCTGAGGCCAAACAGGCTGAGTTACAGAGCTGATACCCAGGGGCAAACATTTGGCCCAGGATGTCCTAATGACACACTGTCAAAACCTTCTATAACAAAAGTGGATTTGTGAGGTAACCAGTCGTGAAAAGCGTATTGAGTGTTCAACTTTTGTTGGTGAAATATCGCTGGAACTCACCATCCTATCACAGTAGCGGCTTGCCGTACAACTGTACTTTGAATCAATCTCCATGCCATTTTGTTGAGCCATCTCCATCCTTTGCAGCTGGCTGTATAATTTGTCCATTATACCAACATCCATGCCGTTTTGTTGTGTAAACTCACAATCCTATTATACATTGAATCAACCTCAATGCTGGCTTGCAAAATGATGTGCACTTCCAACTGGAATTCAATCAATGTGAGGAAATCCAACAACTGAATCTTTTAATCACCCTCCAACACCTGCATTGAGAAAGTCTGCCGTGCTAGAAAATATTGATTATCAAGCAATACACAAACAGAAAGAGGTATTGATGCCATCTCAAGCTACATTTGAGTGTATTGAGAAATGATGAATGTGGTTTTTAGTGGTTTCCAACTAATTTTACTCCCTTTAAAGGAGAGTTTGCTGATTTAATTTACAATTGCAAGGCAACCGGCTGTAATTTGATTGTGAGTTTACGCTACCGCACAAACTTGTGTTGAATTACCAATCACCCAAATCATAGAAATTGGTAGTGCATTTTTCTGTAGTTTTAAACCATTTTGTTCAAACAAATTAACCAGTAATCACAATGAGATCCATAGATCTTGCAGTACATTGTAAACTAGTCAGGTGATGTTTTTTCTGGTTGCTCATAAGAAGTAACAAGATGTTTTCCTCCACAACCTGACACCCATCGTAATTCCTGCCATCCCAGTGCTGCCCTGCTATAAGGCCCATGGCCCATCATGAGAGCGTATGTCTTTAACTTACCAGCTAGTCTGTATTCAGTCAAACAAGTTGGTAAGTAAAATCGCGCTGTTGACTGACCCTAGCTGCGCAAAAGATGACGCAGAGTAAACAACATGTCAACATATGCAATGACTTGAACCGCCGGGGGGCACTAGGGGGACATCCAGTGCACCATCATCATGTGTTTAAATATGACGTGTATGAGGCATAACTGATCAGAGCTGTTGATCTAAAGCTACATCCTAAGTTCTCTTTCAAACGGCCAATCTATTTAACAGTTACAACTCTCATCACTGCCCCCTTGTGGACAGTTTCCAATTCAGACATTCTCCCCATTTAGACAAACGTCTAATATAGACTTAGTTCTTGTGTGAACTAACTGATGTGCCAGGTTCCCTCTTTGCATCAAACCTAATCAGTTATAACTTTAAGAGTTGGTGTATTTTTATAGATTATCTCCATAAAAGGACCACAACAGAAACAAATCTTTTGATATTTGGTGTTTATAAAATATTCTGCAACTTCTCAGAAATGTATTTGTTGGTTTTGTCTGGCTTATTTATGTATGTCCAATGGTCAAATAAAGACCAGAAAATAAGTGTCATTGAAATTTTATTAAATTATATTTATTATATATGTGAAATTAAAATTGCAATTCTGCATACTGTTTATTACTTCAAAGATATATATATATATTTTTAAATCAATTGTAATTTAAGGTATTTTCAATTCTGAATTGAGTATGCTGATGCGTTTATGATTTAGCCTACCTCTTCTCCATGTAGTACTATGTTCAAAGTGAAATTGGCTTTTAGCAGCTTCATTGGTTTTTATTTCCAAGCTGATAGGGACTACAAGGCATGCTGGAACAGGATATCACAAGATAACCTGTCGAAATGTAAATGCCAACTTAATATTATGAGTTTTTCGGTCTAGTGAGCCTTAATATGTTGGGAGGGACCAAAGTATGTATGAAACATCCGACTGCTGATTTAGTACATGTTGTCCCTTTGCTTTCAGATGGGGTGGGTGGGTGGATGGATGGGAGTGTGTGTATGCATGTGTGTGTATGCATGGATTCGGGGGGATAAATATCACAGATAGTTAGTTCAGTTGACAGCACGTTCACTCACACAGACAGAGAAAGGCAGACAGATACACATTTCACATACCGTACATTTTACTTCGACACTAAACACCAAGTCCACAGAGTCTAAAGAGTGTATATATATTGCTAACAGTTCAGTTGGAGCATTTGTTTTGTTGTAAGAGTTCTTTGAGTAATTTAAATTTCACTCAGGTTGTGAAAGTCAAAGCCATGAACTGCAAAGGCTTACTCGTAGCTCAAAAAGTTGGGGAATTACAGATGTTATTGTGACTCTGTCCTTTACTGAAACTTTTACTCTGATTAAACACAGCATGTAATGCTTTCTATGTCATGCTTACTTAGATTCATTCAATCAAATACATTAGGGTGCGATTGACAACTGAATGTGACGATGTTTTACCCGTGAGACAGTCCACTTGGTGATGTCAACTCCACCAAAAGCATTGATGAGAGAACTAAATCAGTGGCACCACACATGTGTGTGTAATGTGAAAGGTTGAGAGTGTTCTCTTTCTCGTTGATCAGTGATTCACCCAATCCACCAGGATTTTAATATATTTATTGTGATATCATCAGCCAGAACTTTTGTGGCGCAATCACTGTTTCTTTTTGTTATTAAAATTTGTATTTTATAATACGCAACAAAACAGAACATGCTCAGTTCAGGTACTGTTGTACTAAAGAGAAAAGTAAATGTGTCTCTGTATTTGGCATTCTGCATTATTATCTCTTTAATTATCTGCACATATGATTGACTAGATAGACAGAGCTTTTCAACACATCTCTGAAGCCACTGTAATCTATTCTTTTGTACAGTTTTCATTAAATATACATTTTTCATCCAAATTTTATTTACCTTTCTCCGCTGTTGGCTAAAAATCAATAGAAGTAATCACAGAAGGTGAGCAGAGTAAGTGAGGATGTTTTGTATGGCCAAATTACATTTAGTAGGTAACGTCAGACCATAATGGAGTGGATTTCAGGTGAGTTATTTTTTTAACATGCTCAGGCCTGATTACTTCCACTGACTTTTAGCTAGCATTCGTTAAGTAAGCTGAGGTTTGGCAGTAGGGAAACTGAATCATGCATGACAGGTTTTCTTGGCCCATAGTCATCTTTAAGAGTGAGGAACCATGTAACATAAAGTTGAAAAAGTGAAATAGTCTTCATTGCGATTCATTGCAGCAAGCAGTGAATCAATACTGATTCTCGAGTCAGCAAAAATTATTTGAGAGTAAATCATTCTAGCTGCACATCACGCAACCATAGATTATTTTGGGTCATGGTTATTTTCCCCAGTGCTCTGGTGAACATTTCATACTTCATTCATTCAAGAGTTTTTTATTACATGTTATTACACCTTGGCCTGTTTTGTGCTGTAACAGTGGTCAAACTGCAAACCTTTTGTGCCATTATGCAGTTAGGGTGAATAAAATATTGTGAACTCATGCATAATATGCACTTATTGGATGATTTTAATTGAATTATGGGATTGCAGTATCAGTGACATCTGACAGGACAGACAAGGCTCTGTGCGTCTGGGTTTCAGTGTGCGTGTGTGGGAAGGCTTTGACATTTTCTCGGTGTCTATATATATATATCACCTAGTGACATGAGAGAATCATGAGATCATATGGATTGACAACAGGATCTTGGTTTAGAGGCGGAAATGGCCTTCTCTCTGCATCTCTGCTGCCCTTTTGCTTTGCTCTCATCTAGTTCAGAATTTTCAGTTCTCTTTGATGTCAGTCCAATTTCTAGTTATGACCTTTTGTCTATCGCAGCAAATCCCAACAGGCTTGGGAGAGTCAAAGATCGAGACACACCTCCCCCGAGATAAAGCCTTTCAAGCTGTGCTGCTTCTTATCACACTGCTCGCTCAACCACGATGTGTCAGCCCCTTGACTCTAACCACTTCAATTTAGCTCGACGATGTCCAATCCGCCTGAGTGTGTAGTTACGTTGTGACACCACGATGTAGTGCGTTAAACTGCTGCGTCACTCAGGAGGCCAGGCCCTTTCCATTTACATGTCTCTTTCTATCCTCTCTCTCTTTCGCTCTCCTCTTTCTCTTTCAGTGTCTTGCTACAACGGCCCCTGGCTTTCTATTTCATGCGCTCTGTCTCGCCGGAGAGCGTCCGGTGACGCGTTCTCTGTGGCAGGGCTGAGTTCTTTATTTGTACTGCTCACAGCAGGATGGTGAACGTAGGGTCACCCCACACACTTCTCCTCTGTCACACTGGCAACCCCTGCTGACACAGACACCCAGACTGACAGACACACACATACACACACACACACACACACACACAGGCACCCTGCTGCTTCAGACACTTCTGTAGAATGGCTCTGAGAGTAAACATAGAAACAGATGAAGAGACGGGTATTTCCCTTTCATGTCTTTACAGAAGCACTAAGCCAATAAAGAAAACAATTCTCCCACCAGTTTAACCCTATCTGTTTAACCCTCTACTGCAAATTGGTGCCCTGAGGCAACAGAAAACAGCTATGCACCTCACACCAACCATTTTGTTTACATTCCTTGACAATACACTATGTGTAACTGAGATGGTTATTTGCTTGCAGTCCAAACGGTTTGGTCGAGACAGTTGTTTTTTTAGTAAGACAGATTTGGGAGGAAAATCGCAGGCATTCTATGATGAAATCCGAGTTGGATTTATTCTTGTTATGTTATGGATGAAAGAAAATAACACATCATAGAAAAAAATTGCATTCGTTTGCAGTCATTCTAAATATTGGTTGTTCTTTTACGTATATATCTATTGACCCAATTCTCATTTTGTACAATGTAGTTGTGTGTTTAAATGTCTAGTTCCAGTTAAATAACCTAATCTTAATGGCTTCCCCAGAAGTCAAATGTTCAACCCCTGATCATACCTGTCCGACTGTCCCCTTTTACCGTCTCCACGAGGTTCTAATACGTCCCAATAAATGTAAAAAATGCAGAGTTCCACACCAACTATAACACATGGACATATCGCCAAACATTATCAAGCCTGAGCTATTTGCATTCATTTACAATGAGAGAAATGTTTATTTTTCATGCTGCCATCGTCACACTGAAATAAAAAATAAAAAAACTATGTTTTCTCAACAGTCTTAAAACATGGATCAATAATCAAATTGAAGAACAACTTTGCTTCTTTCGGAATACTTGAAGTCTGTCGGGGGAAGACCTTTATAGACACCTGAGGACTGAAGGCCTTTCTGAGTAAAGATCTGCAGAAAAAAGTTACGTTTGTTAGGCAGTTTCAATTTCACAACAAGGAATCAGGGGCTTATAAGTTTATAGTTTGTAATCTGTCTGATGTCTTTCCAGAAAGAGTAGTTGTTACTGGAGCACTGCTTTCAAAGCCTGGCTCCAAACTTATGTTTTGCAGAAGTAATTCCTTGAGCTTTTGTTGGCTTGTATCTTGGAAGATCTTGTATAAGGCTTGTGTAGTTAAAATTCCCCATGTGGTCGTTCAGGCATTCGGAGAGATGTAAACTCCAGCCAAAATGCCAGAGCAGAATTTACCCGGGTAGAATGGGTAAGGTTTGCAGTGGATATAAATAGCTCCCAAGTCAGGAGAGCAGGATTTAAACACAAAGTGACATCCTTCCACCAACCTCGTTGATACAAGAATCATTAGGAATTTCTGGGAAGTCAATAAACTTGGAGTGCACATAATAATTTCTCCCAGATGTTCATATCTCTTTTTTTTCTTGCTGAAAGATTAGCAATGTCTTTAATAAACAGACAAAAAATCTACATTAGCATCTGGATGGCCCGTTACCTACAAGAGTTGTTGTATAGGACAGAAACATACATATGTCCGCAGCTACACACACACACACACACACACACACACACACACACACACACACACACACACACACACACACACACACA